>BQNB010013789.1:35950-67162 GCA_026074375.1 Tanacetum coccineum
TCCTGAGTTTCCGCCATTGTCGGGGTGTGACAGGTTGTGTATGTGGCATATCATGCAGAAATTGACCACCAAGGTATTCATTTTATAACACATTTTAATAGTGATGCGCTAGTGTTTACTAACTGATGCAGTTGAAGTTTTTACTCACAATTCTATGTTTTTACAGGTTGGTACTACACTCTGTAATAGGACAGATCTTAAAAGACAGATTTGCGATATTGTGTATGTATTTGAAAGAGAGTGGGAGTGTATGATATATGAGTTTGAACTCGGTGAAAATAAATGGTTAGGTGATATGTTTGATATGAGGAAAAGATGGATCCCTGCGTACTTACGAGATGTTCCTATGGCAGGATTAATGCGTACTACTTCAATATCGGAAAATGTGAACCATTTTTTTGGTAAATGGACCAGCCCTCGTCTTACTCTTGTTGAATTCTTATGCCACTATGACACTGCTATCAAGTATCAAAGGTATATCGAACGTAAAAACGACCACGATTCAAGATATAGAACTCCAAGTTTCAAACCAGACCTTATGATGGAGAAAGAAGCATGTAAGCTATATACTAGATCACTAATCTTCGATGTGCAAGATGAGATGTTTGCTTCATATAAGTGTTGTATTGCTATGTGCGTTGTTCAAACTGAGAATATGGAAAGATATTCAGTTCGTGATAGCGAGTTTCATAAAGGAAATATGGGTTCTGATGATTTTTATGTTTATCACGTATGTAACAAAAATATAAAATTTGTTCTAGTGCATTGCAGTATCATATATACTGCATTACTTTGTCACATTATATTGAATCACTGCAGTACTAATACTTTTTTATATCTAGGTTGAATTTTGTAAGTCTGAAATGAAGGTTCAGTGTAGTTGTAATCTATACGAGTCGAATGGCCTTTTATGTTGTCACACATTCTATGTTCTAAGAATGAATAATGTAAAGGAGTTTCCACAGAACTACTTACAAAAACAATGGTTAAAGAATGTCAAACCTTTAAATTCTACTCTTCCTAGAATCATTGATGCATCAAATGCAGTATAGAGTGAAGTGTTAGAACTGTATAAGATTTTTGAATCTACTATTGATCGTTTGGTACATGACATGAGCAAGATGCATATATACAAAGACAAGATGAAAGTGTTATTGAATCCATCTCAAATTGATATACCAAGGGTTCCAAAAATGAATGGCAAAGTTGTGATGAGTGTGATGCTTGGTGTCAAGGAGCCTGAAAACGTTCAATTACAAAATCCAAATGTTAGTAAAGTTAAAGGTTCTGGTTGCTTTTCGAGGATGAAGCCAATAGCCAAAGTAACAGCTGAAGAACTTTCCAAGAGAAGGACGTGTAGTGTATGTGGAGACAAGGGAGGACACAATTCCAGAACCTATAAAAAGGAACCGGTACCATCCAAGAAACCCAAGCAACAAGTTCAACCTAAAAGATCTGGGTTGAGATCAACTACACCCAAATAATTTTTTTATGAATATTCTTTCTTATATGTTTTTCAAATTCTTACCAAGAAATTCCTTTTAAAACATTTGTTCAATTGTAAAAAAGAGGGTATATCATATAGATCATATATGCAAAAGTTTTATACCTAGTGCATCTTGGCGATTGTTCATTTTCCTTAGTGCATCATAGTTTTATACCTAGTGAATCTTGGTAATTGTTCATTTTTACCATAGTGAATTACAGTTCAAATTTATTGCATCAAGTGTCAATGTATCACAGTTATATATACACTGGAATTCACCAATATTTTTACACAGTTATGCAATATATATATAAACAAAGACTGATCATAAAAAGTAAAAGTACTTAGTTTGCAAGAAACATTGACCAAATGTAAAAGTATCTTACAAACACTGATCATTCAGTAAAACACATCCAAAAGATTTTGTGTTTTTACTAATCCCGACACAACTTTGCTATCACTATTCAATAGTCTTTAGTAGTCTTTCGTTAAACCTTTTCATCAAATCTTGATCCATTTTGACATCAACATTTGTTATAATATTAGAGCTCTTTGCTTGCTTCTTCGTGTGTGCTTCTGCTGCTTTCAGTAATTCTTTCTTTTGCGATTAAAACTAACGAGTAATATCTTTGCCAAGTACTTGGCGCAAAGGATATTCAGTTGTGATTTTTTACCTGCATCTTCCTTCTATAAGTCTTTCAAAAATATACCGCGACCAACATATGTTTCCATGTTCCTCATGACAAAGACTCCACAATCGACACCATTGTAGGTTGTCTTCCAAGGCATCGGCACTTGTTTTCGGTTGGCCATTAAAGACGTAGAATTTTTAGGTGCTTTTTCCATTCAAGGTAACTGATAAATGAATCAATCTATGACAATTATACGATATTGTTAAATTAATTAATATTCTTAAATGCACTAGAAATAACACTATGATGCATTAGAACAGACTACTATAATATATTGTTAAGTTAACTTATATTCTTAAATGCACTAGAAATAACACTATGATGCATTAGATATAAAACTTTCTAGAGCCATTGGATAATAACCATATCTCACTGATATATCTTCAACATCATTGTCTATGTTATCGAGGATGTCGATTTCACCATTCTTCATATCAAAGCAGATGAGATAGTTTTTTATAGAACGACGAGTTAGTACAAAACTAAGTTAGTTATTCGATTTCACACTACTTACGCAGAAGGTAGTCCATGTCAGCCTCGAATAATAACTAGTGATTCGATTCCACATTACTTACCCCGATGAGATAGTAATGATGTGAATCTTTTGACAACTTTATACAGGAAAGAGAACCTGTAGACATTTCAAAGTATTAACATCATTTGAAATTCATAATGAAAATAACATAATTGAAACTCATATTAAAAGATGTATTTCTTATTTATTAAATCAAGATCATTAAAATTCTTCTTGTCTGCATTTTCTAAAACATTAGTAGCATTATCATCAAAAACTTTTCTTCTTTCACGCAATTCCTTTCTAGCTCCAACCCTATGAGAAGGCTGTTTTATAAGCATGAAATGTTTTCTAAGCATATGAGGAGTTTGTTTCGCGCAATTCCTTCCTCCTTATTGGCAGTGTTACGAATGGATCCATCTGCGTTAGGGGTTTCTTCCATAGCGGGGCTCATCTTCTTAAGACGCAGTTGTGTACTGGTCCCACTGATGGTGCTACTTGATGATACAAAAGGTAGACATAATCACTTAAGATCAAGAACAGGTATGGACCACTGCTTATTAGTACAAATTAAAGGGTGATTTGTTGATATCTTGAGCTTGGAATATGCTAAGATGAAAAGACCGTTAGTCTCACCGTAGGAGGGGTTCCCACGATCGACCTCGGGCGTGAGAATTAGTACACGATATGGTGAGGTAAAGATTAAGATCGAGAGAAGGTTTTAGAGTAGGTGTTATGGTGAGAAAGAACCTGGCTTGAACACCAAATGGTTTGGTATTTATAGTGGCTTTCTTTTTTTCGTTATCCGAGAATGACGAGTGATGGAGCTTGCTATTACCCGCTGGGTAATAGCCTGCTCGTGCTATCACTATCTTGTCATGCCTCGTTAGTCGAGCCCTCGTGTTGTTACTATTTGACTTCCAGTTGTACTTGATGTCTGTACCTTCACGGGTAACCGTTTTTATGCCTATTTGAGGAAAACTTGGTATGTACTCTTCTCTAGTGTATTTGTCGTTTCCCTTTTGGGCGGTTCACGTGATCCGTGACTTGAAATCCACCCAGTGTGGGATTATGGCGAAAGCGTGTTCTGTAAGATAGATATGGACGAAGTTGTAGATGATGAGGGTAAACCTCTGAAAAAGGTTGATTATTCGAGTGATCATGATAGTGAGGATGAAGTTGAACCTGTTGATAAAGAAATGACAAGTTTTCTGGCTTCGGAGAGAGTTGACTATAATACTAATAGTTTGCTGGAACAATGAAGGGAAACTTATGAGAATGTTGATTACTACTACGACCCATATGATGATGACATGTATGAACGTCAGGTAATTGCTGACAAAATTCAATCTATATGTAATAATTTGGATATCAAGGTACGGGGTCGTAAGAAGAAACAGATTACTAGATTATTGAGTCATTTCTAGCATATATAACGGGCGGAGATGTGTGATTCACTCTCATTCATTGTGCTTAATTGTTTTCTGAAATAATAAACTTACCGGTGAAACTCTTTAAAAAAAAAGATAAATATGAACGGCGGTTATGTACCCCGCGTCCAATCCGGGCTTGAGCGGCAGTGTGTATGCAGCGGTTTTTGCTCTTTACTCATTTTCTTAATTATTGTCGGGCGTGATCCGCCTTTTTTTATTTTATAGTGCGTCTCCCGCCATATACGTCATCCAGTTGTAGACATAAATGCACATAATCATTTCTGTCCTCGAAATTGGTGGGCATTCGCATGTTTGGCGTTACCACAGCCAACTAGAGACGACAACTAGGTCATGTCCTTATTTATCTGTAATGTTTCCTTTTATATAAATGGTACAAGTGTACAGTTTGTTCAAACTCATTAAAATGGAAGATTGGGTAAATAAACGTGATCGGTCATTAAGGCTCACGGTATGGAGGTGAGTTTTGCCAAACTCGCATTGGTGACTTTCGAACTCACGTGTGAGTGCCATCTCGGCCAAAAACTCACATAGGTGAGTTGCCACTATCTCGGTGAGATTTGCCTCATTTGTGCACCAACTATGTGACTAACTCACATAAGTGAGTTTTGATAAATGGTGGGCCCCTCTTATTTTATATCCGTTATAATTAAAAAAAAAATTAAAATCCTACTTTTTCCATATAAATACTCACTAATTCACCCATTTTTATACACAATTATTTCCACTTTTAAATTATACCCACTTTTGAAATTAATATGGCTTATCCACTTCCACACACCGTCGATGAAATCCACGCTTTGGTTCAAAAACTAATTCACGAAGATATCGTTCGTCAGAAAGCGATGATGGATTTAGCCGTGCAATTTAATAAGCTATTTATTGTTTTTAATCTAATGTTTTTATAATAAATGTAATGTTTTAACGTAATGTTTTTATTATTATGTAATGTTTTTAATCTATGAATAAAAGTTTTTAATTTAGTTAAGGTTTTTATTAATTTCGTACGTTTACGTTTACGTAAATATTTATTTTTTTAATTTATAAATAAAAGTATATATAAATAAAAAAAAGGTGAGTAAAGTGAGTTTTAGTTGTAATGTGAGTTCTTATTACGGTTGAAATGTGAGTTTTATTTGGAGAGAGAAAACTGATGTGGCGCTGACGTGTCAAGTGAGTTTGTATATGCCATACCGTCCAGCCTAACATTAGGTCATGAACTCTTTCCGTTTCATATTAAGTATCAACTTTCACAATGAATAATTTTTTAGAAAATATTACGAACTATATTTTCTAGCAATCAAATATCGTATACATACACTATAGTCTATTTTTATTAGTTGATATATAAAGTGGACTCTTATCATAAGACATTTCAAAATAGTAATGTGGATAGTTAATATGAGACGGAAAAAAAAATACCTGTCTGAACAATTTTGACGCAAAAGGCATGTTAAAGTAAGCTGCGAAATTCGTCCAATGCTTTCTTGATTATGGAACAAATCGTTCATTCATGAACCATTGGTATACATCATTCTTGATTAAAAGACCAAAAATTCATCCAAAACCATCCTTATCGGAGTAAAAAAAACGATTTTGCCAGTTTACTTTAAATACTCTGAAGTCTGAACTAAAACATTTTCTAAACACCATGTTATCTTACTTTAAATTTAATATTTCATATGTGAACGTAAATTCAATAAAATAGAAGTTATTTCCAACGAGGCCTATGCGTTTGGTTTGAGGGGTTTCTTTGGGTTTTGGATTTAAAAGTTAAAAAATGTTATTTGGTTGCATATATTATTTTTATTTAAAATTGTTAAAAAAATGTTATTTTAGTTGATTTTTGAAAAAAGGAATGTGGATTCTTAACTATTATTTATGGCTTTGGGGTTGTGTAAAAGCTAGGTTGGGTGTGCTTTTTTTTTTTTTTTGGGGGGGGGGTGGGTAGGTTTGTGTTGGGGGGGTTGGATATATTTATATATAGAGGATGGGAAGGTTAAAATAAAAAATAATAAAAAGACAAATATTCGTGAGAAGGATAATTTTTTTTTTTTTTTAAAGTTCTTGAAAAATTCTAAAAAAATTCCATTAAATCAGGTATGTTGGTGCATAAAACTTTTGTAAAAGAAGTTTTTCTAATTTTGAGTTTTTATACGTTTTTTTAATGCGCAAAAAAAGAAATTTTGATGCACAAAAAAATTTTGATGCACAAATTTTTCGACTTGTTATAGTTTGATGCGCAATAAAATTTTGATGCAAAAAGTCAAAAGAAGTTGGGTACAAAAACGAATTTTTGATGCACAAAAAACCGATTTAATGCACAAACGTTTTTTTTAATAAAATTTTTTCGGCAAAACTATCAACTTTTAGAAAAACTTCATTTACAACTTTTTCATGCACCAACATACACGATCTTGTGGAATTTTTTCAGAATTTTTTGAGAACTTTTTTAAAAAAATAAATCTTTTTATCCTTCTCACGAATATTTGTCTTTTTATTTGATCTTTATCCTATATATATATATATATGAAAGGGGTGTTTGGATCGGCTTGTAAAGAAAAAGGGAGAAAAAGAGTCCAACTTTTTATGAAGACTAAATTACATTTTTATAAAACCAAATCAATATTTTTTTCTCTTATTTCTTCTTGTTTTCTTTGTATTTCGACCCATACTCTCAAACCCTAGCCTCTATTAATGTTTTTTTTGAAGCTTTCAAGATTAAGGTTTGAATCCTTTTTGTTAAACTTAAATTGATTAATTTTTATACTCCTAATCATGTTTATGTTTTTAATCATTGTTTTAATTATGTAACAATTGAATTGATGGATTAGGGTTTTGTAAAAGTTCTGTAATTAATATGTTATGATCATCAAAAATCGTTTTAGGGATAATGATTAGCGTATGGGTGGCTTTAATGAGGTTTAATTAGTGTTAATTCAGAATTGAAATCTGGGCAGAATTTTAGGTCATCTTGCGAGAGTCATAACTCGGTCATACGGATAGCTTTTATTGATTTTCTTAAGTCTAAAATTATCTACAGAGAGTCTACTTTCAAACCTTAGTGGTTTCATGAAACAGAAGTGAGTGGAAGTCAGTCAAATTAATCAAACAAGATTCGTTGTCAAAACTGAGTTTTCGGGGCAGATTTTGGGTTGTGTTTGTGAGGTCAAAAACCATATCAAAACGCATTTTTAATTGATGAGCTTGCTACAGTAGCAATTTCATGATGTTTATGATTTTCTAGAATTTTTTTAGAATTTTTCCAAGTGTTTAAATGGGTCTGCTCAAGCTAAACTTTTTGATAGTCGAATCAGGTCAATTCTGGGTACTTTGTGATGTTAGATTTTTATAAAATAGTTAAACTCAATGTTATTTTTTTTAAAAATCACAGTAGTTCATAATCCATTGGGAAGGTAAGAAATGAAAGGGGAAAAACCAATTTGATGATTTAGTATTTCATTGATGGTCATGAATTGACTACAAAATTCTGCTCAAAAGCTGAAAATTGGAAAAAGGATTAAGAGTATTTAGGTTAAAAATAAGGTTAAGAAGTGTTGTAAAAAGGTTTTTAAAGATGGAATAGACATAGTAGTCCATCAATTGATTGTTACATCGACTTGGGCATTTATCCTAATCAAGTGTAACACGTGTTTCATTTGTGTTTAGTTGATTTGCAAGGATTTGTGAAGTAGTTGTGCATCAGGTGAGTTTCATAGTCCTTTTTTTATATTGCTTTTAAATTGGGATGGAAATGATGCAAATGGATTTAAAATATTTTAATTACTGTGATTATGTGTCTTTTTTTGAAAGTGTATGGACCTTACTTGGCTATTGTAAGTTACGTGCTAAATGCTTATGTGTATTGGGATCGGGGGTAACGTTCCTACCCATTTGTTATGATATTGGATCGGGGGTAACGTTCCTACCCATGTGAAGTGTGTAACAACCCCAAAATCAGGTAGCAGCGGAATAGTAACATTTGGGTGCTACGTCAAGTACAACAAACAAGATATAGGAAATGACCAAGAATGGACATTTTAAGATAATATTTCATTTATAGCAAAATATCAAAGTCTTAAACCTGTAACTCTCACCAACAATTATGTTGATGTTTTAGCATCATTTTCAGGTGTGCAAAACGTGTGAAGAGTTAGGAAGACAGTTAGCTGGACCATAGGCTTGCATGCGAAGTCTATGATTTATCAGTTTTTTTTGGGTGTTTGGGCTTGTCAGTAGACACCTTTGGATCGTTGAAGTTTTAGATGTGTGAAGAGGTGGAGCGGAATAGTAGAGGATAAAGCTCAAGATTTTATGACGGGTCCGGGGCTTTCTGAGGGGTAGTGTGGAGAGGGGGATAGGGAGGCGGCTCTTAGTCTATTAACACATCAGAGCGACAAGGGGGGAGCCTATTTACTGTGGGGAGTGGTTGGGGGGTGTGGGTGGGCTACAAGCGTTGTGCACCGCGCTGTGTGATCAGAAGAGAATTTGTCACACATAGTTGGTACTATCAATGGCTCTGCACACAGCCGGACGGTCAAGAGACAAATCTCCCCACCTCTATGGCTTAATCGCTAGACGGTAAAACCTAATCAAACCTTACGCAAAATGGTTAGGCTAAACGCAAGAACCAAGTGGGAGTTTGTTTTCCTCTTCCTTCTTTTCCTTTGGTTTGAACGAGCAAGCCAAACAAACACCTTTGGTGTTTGTGATTTTTCTAGTTTACAAATCTTGTTTAGACGGTAATAACTTGATCATCTATGTAAAAAATAGACATGCAATAAGGTTTTGTGCAAGGTTGGGTTTTATTAGAGTAAGAGGGCTTTAGGGTTTGGTTGTAGGTTCAAACCAAGGGAGAGACCACAAAAGGTGTATTTTATTTGTTATTGATTGGGTTGATTCGAGTTCGAGTTTGGTTTGGTTGGGAGTGAGCTGCAGCTAAGGCACAAGGAGAATGACCCGACGCTTTCATTTTTCCAATCTTGCTCCGTAAAGCATTGTGAGCACTCTTTTATGATTATTTTGTTTGTTTTGTTCATTTGATTTAATTATGTTTGGTAGCATGTGATGAAATCGTCAAGATCTTGCGCCGATTAGTTAGTTGATGTTATAAAACATTTGAGGAAGTTAAATGTGAGTTATAGGCCACATTAAATATGCCGTAAGTGAGATTTTTGGTCAAAAATGAGTTTTGGCGTGATTGAGAATAGATATATTTTCTGCAGAAACTTTGGCACGGTAAATGAGGGTCGAGATTTTATGAAATCTACAAAAGATGAAGATGGTGAGGATGTTGATGTCCATTTATACAGGTCAATGATTGGGTCATTGATGTACCTTACATCCTCTAGACCAGATATTATGTTCTCAGTTTGTGCATGCTCAAGATTTCAAGTTCAACCAAAAGTTTCCCACTTGAATGCAGTAAAAAGGATCTTTAGATACCTAAAAGGTCGACCCAAATTGGGCCTTTGGTATCCTAAGGACTCTCCTTTTATATTGGAAGCTTTTTCAGACAGTGACTATGCAGGTGCCAGTTTGGACAGGAAATCCACAACAGGAGGTTGTCAATTTCTTGGTTCAAGGTTAATCTCTTGGCAATGTAAAAAGCAGACTGTGGTGGCTAATTCAACTACTGAAGCTGAATATATTGCTGCTTCTCACTGCTGTGGTCAAGTGCTTTGGATCCAAAATCAGATGTTGGATTATGGATACAATTTTATGCAGACAAAGATTCATGTTGACAATGAGAGTGCTATTTGTGTTGTCAAGAATCCTGTCTACCATTCTAAAACAAAGCATATAGAGATTAGGCATCATTTCATTAGAGACTCCTATGAGAAGAGATTGATAGAGATGGTCAAGATACACACTGATAATAATGTAGCTGATTTGCTCACTAAAGCTTTTGATGTGAGTAGATTTAATTTTCTAGTGGCAAGCATTTGTATGCTTAATCTGTAGCTGCATGATCTCAGGGGAGGTTAATGGTGTATAAGTGTAGCGGATTATACACAAGTGCTATTTGGATTGAAGTTGGAAGGTAAACATAATGATCAGTTACTTAATATTGCTGGGCTTAGCTTTCTCTATTTGAAGAAACTTTGTACTGCTGGTATAAAAAGTTTATACTGCTAAGCTTGGTCAATACTGCTTAGTGTCATGGGTGGCTTGATGCTTGACATGGTTTGGAGATGCCTTTTAGATGAATTTGAAGATTAATTTGATATCTCAAGGATTAGTACTGCTAGGTATAACTAGTACTGCTAGTTATACTTAATATTGCTAGTTTTAAAATTGTTAGTCAAAACTTAATACTGTCAAGAAGCATATGGTACATATTGTGCTTTGGACTAACATTTGCAGGTTAAGCAAAGTAGTATGGTTGAATTTGGTGTGATCATAAACAACTGGAAGTCTTAAGTAGAATGGGTTACAACTAGTATGTTGTTTTGGTTAACAGTTCTTAACTTTTATTCATGGGCTATGCATAGATATGGATCCTCATGAATTCTCACATGTTTATCTAATTATTTCTAGTGTGCTTGTGATGAATAGAGGCATGTTATTGCATAGTTATTGGAGAACAAGTTAATATTGTTCGACTAATATTAGTACTGCTAGGCAAAACGTTAATACTGCCAGGCTAATATTAGTACTGCTTGTTATCGTTAATACTGTTGGTGCATAACTAGGCACATGAGGGTGAAGGTTCAGTAACACCCCCTGAACCCCAACCCACACCCTCTACTTTACAACCAAATTTTTCATGAACCTCAAATTGAAGCTCACATTGAGCAACTACTCCCATCTCTAACTACATATCAAAGAAAAATAAAGACTCAAACACGTAGGAGAACCAAAAAGGACACTAAGTTACCTCAGACTAGTGTACCTTAAGACCTTAAAGCAGATGAGGTTATCCATAAGGAGGGGATGACAGTGTGGAAAGGGCTATCACTACTGCTGCTAGCTTAGATGCAGCACAGGACAGTGATAACATAATTAGGACCCAGTCTACGACAATGCCTAATGTTGACATTCCTTAGGGTATGGATACAGGTGGCGGTCCCATATGCCAAGATACCATAGGGGGTGCTCCTGCTTAGACTAGGTTTGAGAGAGTGCTTGAACAACCCATTAAACCACCTCTCTCAGAAGGTCACACATCTGGAAATGGGGAGGGCATGATGGAACATCAATTTGAATTGACGGCTAATATACCAATCACACCTTATGATTCACCTCTCCTAGGAGGTTACACACCTGGAAGTGATGAGGGGAGACTAAAACTACAGGAATTAATGACTATGTGTACAAAATTATCAAAACAAGTGCTTAACTTAGAGAAAGAGAAGGATGCTCAAGCTGTGGAGATCCTCAGACTAAAGAAAAGAGTCAAGAGATTAGAAAGACAAAGGAATTCAAGCACCTCACAACCAAGAAGGAGGAAATACAGACAGGTTGAGTCTTCAGATGATGATTTGAATAAAGAGGATGCATCCAAAGAGGGGGGGGGAGCAGTGACAAGACAGAGCCAATGTTATGCAATCGCTGAAATGGAAATTGCATGAAAATTGTGGAGTTCACACTCTATTTATGGATGGTACACCTATGGAGATTAATATGCTAGTAGAGAAAAAGTACCCACTGATCAAGGAATTATTTGAGAAGATGCTGAACTTACAGTTAGAAGCTGAAGAAGAAAGTACTATGGCATTTGAGCTTATCAAGTTCATCAAATCAATGCTTGAAGCATAGTAAAATGTTTGGATACATCCTCCTAATGACCAAGATGCTTGAACTGAAGAAAGGACTTAGTACTGCTATTTCAAGATTGATACTGTTGCTAATGACTGAAGAAATAAACTAAGTAGTTAGTACTGCTAGTTATATTAGTTAGTACTGCCAGTACAAATGATAGTACTGCCAGTACAATTAGTATTGTTAGTTAAATAGTTAGTGTTGTTAGTATTATATAGTTAGTACTGCTTATGTGATATGCATGAGATATATTAGGAATAGATATGCATGATCACTTAACGCGTTTTGTAAGCCCATTAGGATTTTTCTTAGTGTATAAAAGGAACCCTACGGCATAGTTAGAGATATATCAATTTATATAGAAAACACATATCTCATAGTTAGTTATTATGTAACATTAGCAGAATATTTGCAATTAATATATTCAAGTTTAGTATTCATTGTTCTTCTTAGTATTGCAAGTTAGATTCCGCATAAGTTGTAGTATTCACAATCATAGTTTCTCTTATAGTTAATTGTAAACTCTATGAATTCACTCAACGTTTTGTTGACGTTTTTAAGCATGCATCTCAGGTTAATTGTTGTTGATGGATGGATGAGACGGAATGCGGATATCAAGGACGGTGTCTCAGTGAAGTAGTGTCATTAATTAAACAAGTTTTTTGGAAATCAAGTCGTGTTGTGACTTTTAGAAACAAACTTTCTACGTTGGTATTGGGACCTATGTAACTCTGATCGTTCTAATAAATGAAATTGTGTTTTATAAACGTATCTTTGAACGTTTACTGGGACTCGTGTGCATGTATTATGAAGTAGCACCCTGAATGTTGTATTCTGCTGCGTATCATAGTTTGGGGGTGTTATAGAGTGGTACCAGAGCATGAGTTGTAGTACTAAGTCATTTTACTAAACTTGGACTACAACTGTTTTTGGAAAATTTTCACGAGTCTTTCACCTTTGTTCGATATCCGTGCGCACATCGTTCCCGATCCTTAGAAGCCTTATGTAGTATATATTTGATTGCATATTATGTGCGTAACAAGTGGTTGACACTTGGCATAAGTAGTTATTATATAAGTATATGTATATATATACGGCATCCATTCTATGGTATATGACTATATGTATCTTGACATTCGCTTCATGCGAAGATTTTAATTTCTTTAAACATTTCGATGCGATATGATAAAATTATTTTGATACATGATGAAAACATCGTTGTTATATGATTACCTTCGAAACTTTTTCGCGACTTTACTTTTCATCTTCTGATGATGTCGATTCGTTGTGGTTTGTCGATCCCATTGGGTGATTTATTGTTCGACTCCAAGTTCGAATATTTTTCCCAATGCTTTTAAATCGCGTATGTTGTTTCATAACCTATTGTTTTGAAATTTTTCACTTGATGGGAGTGTGACTTTTATATGTCATCCCATGAACCTTCATTGTTTTGGAAAACGAATATTAACTTACTTTCGCGTAACGTGTCATTTGAAAACGGCTATTTTTGGAGCTTCGAATAAAGTTGGTGTATTGTGCTTTGATTCTTTTGTATTGACCTCTAGTTAGTAAGTCTTGAAACGTTTGGGTCTGGAAACCCATGAGTTGATGTGTTCGAAAGAGTGTTAAGTCATTGGGTATGGCTTTTCTCTCAGAGGTACCAGTTTAGGAGTTTGGAGTACCAGCAGGAGACGGTCGTAGTGACATTCAGAGCGATATGGAGGCCAGTGTTAACCCTTGAGGCATGGGCAAGTCAGATGGATGCCAAGAGCAGCTCTGTTGGCAATGTGATTGTTAGGGTCAATAAAATACGTAATAATATATCAAAGTATATAAAAAACAAAAACAACCCTTAAGACAAGGTATGGTAGGAAAAATCTTGCAAAAATACTACACGTTTTAACCGGTAAGTGATTATCGGGTCGTTTTCCTAAAGATTTATGAAATTAAGACCACGTTTGTTATTTAGACAATGATTTGAATTGGTTCGAAGATGATTTATTTTCTAAGATCCTAATAGTGAGCAAATTAAGAGACAATTAAACCTAACTACAAGAAATCAATAAGGAAAAGTAAATTTTAACTAAAAACGTTAAACGGGACCTAAAAACCCTAAATTTTCAATAATAAACCTAAAATGAATTTTTTTTACTTTTAACTAACCCTAATTGACTAAAAAGTAAGATTAAAGAAAACTAGAACAAAAACGGAGTTGAATTGACTTTAAAAACAAAAAAAACGTGAACGGGAATGAATCTCGTTTTTAAAAAAAATAAATTTTGCAATTTAAACCCTACGTAAGCAAAACTAATTTTTCTAGGTACTATATGATAAAAGAAAATTTTCTAAAAAAGAATTATATTTTTTTGACTTTTTTATAATTTTTTATGAATTAAAAACTATTTTAATGAAATTAAATGATTAAAAATACTAAACTATTTATAAAAATTCTGAAAAAATTATGAAAAGTAGATTGAACAATGTAGAATCTAGGAAAAATAAGCTTGGAAACACAGCTTATCGAATAAGCTGTGTAATAAGCTAAAACAGCTTATTATACTAAAAGCCTAAAACGTGTATAAATATTAGATTGTGCAAAGATATACCGGATGAGCTATTGTAGCACAATGGTTGAGTGTGTGGGTGTTAAAACGCTTGGTGAGGGTGGTAGAGGTCCCGGGTTCGAGTCTTGCTCACCCGGGGCTTCCCACTATCCCAAGTGTTAAAACACTTAAAAATAAGCTACTTTTGCAAAACAACTATTTTTATAAACCTAAAATAAGCACTGAAATAAGCTAAATAAGACAGAAATGCTTAAACACTACTATTCCTATAAAATGCAAACTGTTTGCATTTTTTAAGGAGAATAAGCAAATGAAAATGACAATTAAGCTAAAACAGACAATAAGCTATGTCTAAGAAGCACATAAGAACAAAAATAAGCACAAATAATAAGCTAGATAGACAGAAAAGCTAAAAAGGCTTAAAAACACTTAAAATTTTACACTAGAAAGCAAATAAGTTCAAATAAGCAAATGGCAAAACCAAATAAGCTAAATTAAACCTAAATAAGCAATAACAATAAGCAGATAAGCTAAAATAAGCAAATTGAACCTTTTGGCCAAAACTGATAAGCCCAAAGGCCTATAGGGACTTTTCTAGCTTAAAAATAAGCTAGCAAAAGGATCCTTATGGCTTAGTGACTTATACCACTGAAAAGAATGGCTAAAAAGCTACAATTAGCTCCAATAAAAAGTAATCTTGAAAAAACAATAAGCACTTAAAAAGCTTCATGAAAAGGGCATCTCACACAGATTCAACACTTAGAAGAATTTGTGAAAATTAACAATACAACACTTTTGAGCTTAAAAATAAGCATTCTAACAGATCCTTAGGATCTCAAACCTATAAACATATCAAAATTAGACCCCAAAGAACACATAGCAACAATCTAAAAGTATTTTGAAATAAAGGATAAGCCACAACAAGCATTTGAAAAAGCAATATCTCAAAAAAAATTAACACTTAGCACTTTCGACAATTTTGGCAAAACACAAAACTAACAAATGCAGGCAATGAACTTGGATCTAATATCATTTAAACTACTATACTAACACAAAATGATCAAAAAGGGCAGCTAAAAAAATATTAAGCACAAATAGCTTATGAATCTGAGCTTATGACCTCAGATTCATAAAGCTTACACAAAATCCTATTGAAACTTGACTCAGCCAAATTAAACTTATAAATTCTATTCTTATAAGCTTAACTAAGTGATTTAAAGTGAGCTTAAAGGACTAAAATGGCCTCAAGCAGTACTAACTTGAGTTAGTACTGCTTGACCCAAACACTCCTTTAAGTTGCCCAAAACCATTTTAAGCTTATAATTTTGAGATTTAAAGAGTAAAATTCAAATACCAGATAATAATAAGCTTATAACAAACCTGATGAACATATTTCAACAATCAAATAAGCAAAAACAATAAGCTAACAACTAATGCTAATATTTTTGGTTTTTATGACTTTTTTATATCAAAAACATGAAAACTAAGATCTAAACAAACAATTGAACTAAATAAGCATTAAACACAAATAATAAGCAATTATAAGCTAATCTAAACTAAAATAAGCAAATAATAAGCAGTATGAAACAGATTAAAGCTAATAGTGTAAATTTAAGCTTAAATGTAAAGAAGAAACTTACAGGAGCCTTTGCTCTAAACAAGGCTAAGATTAAGCTCAAATGAGCTATCAACAAGCTCTAGCTTATCACAAGGATAAGCTAGTAAAGTCTAATAAGCTCTTCTAGGGTAAGCTTATCATCCAAAGCAACCAAATATGTAACATTTCTCAATTTCAGGTCATTTTACGACTCCTATTATTAGTCACTATTCATTTTAGTTCGATACGCGTTTACTTTTAATTTTGCTTTTAAGCTAAATCACGTAGACTAGAAATAACCATCTAATGTAAACGGTCATCAAATAAATTAAGGTTTACATCAACCAAGTAAGAAATAATTATTAAGAAAATAAAATACATTTGGACGCACCACGAAAATACCTAGACTTACCTAGACTCAAACCAATACCCATTTTAAATGCCTAAACACAAAACTTGACCAAAACTTGTGTTAATAACACAAGTTAGCCGAATTTAGCTAAGTAAAGCTCACAAGAATCGTCCTAAGTGATTTATCTAGCAAAGAAATCCTCTAATGATCCTAACAAGTACATGTACATTCCAATCCTCATAAATGCTAGTCCTAATGGTCCCCTACTAGCTTGTTAACCATTGGATAGTAATCCTTTTGTTTCTTTGATCCTCCTAGGCGCGGCAAATTAAGAGAACGCCTAAACCATGATCTAAAATCTTAAGCAATCTTGTACAATTCAAGGATAATTAAGGAAATGTCCTTGTGTCTCCCACTAGATTATTAACCAAAGGTTAATAACCACTTCTTTTGTTTATTGCCTTCTTATGCCGCGGTCAACCAAGCCCTAACCCACAAAACCTAAAGATTTCACTAGCTAAGTAAATCTTGTACATCATGAGGCTCATTAAAGCTTATACTTAGTGGTATATTAACAAAACCATGGGTGATTAACTAAAAATCCATGAAACCAACTCATTAGGGTACGATTTTTGTTAAGGGAGAACTAGGAAGAGTAACTAGCCTCATTGTCTATAAATAAGACCCACTAATTTACTTGACACTCCTCTTTATCACCTTAAACTCTCTCAAGTATAAACATTACCCACTTACTCCTTGGTTTCATTCGGTATACATTGTAACCGAACCTTATTCGAACCCACATTTCAAATCCAAAAACACAAGGTGCTTTAAGATCACGAATAAGAGCTAAGGAAGTTAGGTTATAAGCTTTGGAGCTTATATTTATACACGTTGGGTGTATACAGGTTGAACTCACTACGCAAACCACGAACCAAAATCTTAGGACCTTTGTAAGTCTCTCACGACACATTACATTTCATAGCTTAAATTTTTCCTTGATTTCTAGACTTGTGTCACGATAAATACATGATATACGTACCTATATATGCATGCGTTGGACCTTGTGTGGTGCTAAGATACAAGTAGATGTGTACCTAAAGTATTAACCACTTCATTTGTATAGAAGCTTGGACACCAACACGAACCTTTACCCACATATGCGAATATTAGATTATCTCTACGTAAACTTTTCTTGTAAACACAACACTATGACTTGGGAAGGAGTGTTCGAAACATATGAACGTTTTCATGTGAGATGTGACGTGAAAATAAGTTAAACATACGACATCTTGTTGCTAGGGCACATTTTCAAAACATGTATATTATTAGGGGAAACCAACGAGCCACGAAGGGCTTTGTGTAACCCAAACATGCTCACGGTTTGGGCCTAACCGGCCCAACGGCCCAATGGTGGACCGTGGCTTATTAATAAGCTCATTCGAGCTTATTGAATGAGCTAGGAACCTTAATAAACTTGAAATGTTACAAACATGCATGGGTTAGACTCCTAATGGGCCTCTCTAGCCCAACGGCCGCGTACAAGACCAAATGGGCCCAATAAGCCCATTCGGCGAGCCCACAGCTTATAAATAAGCACTCTCGGGCTTATAGGAAGCCTAGGAGCTTATCGCACTTGTATAGGCCTAGGATACCATGATATGTGTTTTAGAAACCAACCGGACCCTTAATGGACTTGGTAGCCCATTACCGAGCCCAAATGAGAGCTAATAAGCCACAATAAGCTTAAACAGCTTATTGGTGAGCTTAAACAGTTTAATAAGCTAATTGTGAACTTAGAGATGCTAATGGACCAAAAAGAAATAAGCCCGAATCCCTTAAAACTCTTAACGGGCTCATATCGAGTCCAACAAGCCCAAATCAAGCAAATAAGCTCGGACAGCTTATTGGTGAACTTGGGTAAGCTAAATGGACTTAGTGGGCCTAAGAAAAGCTAATGGACCCTAATGAATCACGACAAACCACTTAGAAACCCATTCGAACCCTTGATGGGCCTAACTGCCCATTTCAAGAGCTTATTAGCTTATTTGGATAAGCTAAACCGAAAACAGACTTAATGGGCTTAATAAGGACAAAAAATAAGCTCAAATGCCTAAGAAACTCTTAAGATACTCATCGGGTCGAGTTGTTGGGCTTGCGAGCCCAATAGGCTCGAAATAAGCTACAATAAGCTCCCTAAGCTTATTTATAGCTTATCAGGCCCCACTAAGCTTATTGAGGACCTTTGAACTTAATAAAACCATAACGGACCTTTCAAACATTAAACGGGCCTTATCGGGCCCAACAAGGCCCGTTAAGCCAAAAATATGCTCGATGAGCTTATTTATAAGCCAAAACAGTTTTGATAACTTATTTGGACTTAACAAAATGAAATGCCACTTGTTAGGAGTTATTTGGAGTTAAAATGAAATTTTTACAAGTCGAGGGACTAAAAATGTAAATTTCAAACCTTAAGGGATTAAATTGTCATTTTCAAATTGTGATAACTCCAAGGACTGTTTTGAAACATTCTGAAACTCAGGGATTGAAGTGTAACTATACAGACCTAAATTACATTTTTGTAAACTTAAGGGACTAATTATGTAATTATCGAAACTAAAGGGTTTAAAGTATAAATGTTTATATTTATAAACCTAGGGACTAAAGTGTAATAACTAGAAACCTAAGGGTATATTTGTGAACAAAGGTGAATTAATAAAACACTTAACGAATCGGTCGAATATTAAGATATTCGGACATTAAACGGGTTTAATTAACGACTTAATAAATAGTATATTTATTAACACTGCTTTCACATTTCCCGAGAACCATCGAAATTGTAAATACAATAACCATGTGCACCACCACACAAGTGATAACAGTATATATAAACTTGAAATGGAATTTAGTTTATACATTGAGTCGTTAGCCTAAATGTGTAGACTAAGACTTGACCGTATTTACTTAGGTACTTGACGGTGTGATTCATTGCTTACTTGGATATTTATTATCATTCAGAGAACTACCTGCTAAGGAGTCCATAGCCCCATGTTTACAGTTATTTAAATGGATTACATCTTTGGTGAGAACAAGCTTTGTTTACAAAATTGGACTCAAGTGTACATTTATACCATGATTTTGTGTCTTTGCCTAAGTTACCCAACCCATATGCCCATGATCATGAACTTAATTGCATAGATGAGAGTTGGACTTACATTATGTGGGCGTGAATGTTATGAATAGATCTAATTAAGGGATTGACTATCCCCTACGTGTTGACAAGCTATCACCGGAACGAACGCATACCAGTGTCAAAATTGGGAAGTTGCTGGTTACACATCATTCACGGATACTTGTTGGCAAATGATGATTTGCACTCAAATAGTGTCGAAGCTTCAGTGTCAAGAGCTTAAGGAAAACGTAATCACTTTTTAAGATGGTTGCATGTGTTGCTAAATCATACACTTGAAATCTGCGGTCCTACCATTGATTACATAACCTATTAATTCACCAACCATTATGATGACGTTTTAACATTTTTTCAGGCAATAAGGGACGAGGTTGCGATTATACTTGGATGTCTTAATTGAAGAGTCAACACTTAAGATTTGGGGTTTTATTACATTTTGGGGACAATTGTTATAAACCGGAATCTTTATTTATATTGTTGAACAATTTGAAGCCATGTGCTTATGTAACAAACAAGTATTTTATTAATCCAATGTATCTTTTTCAAACGACACGTTTAGTAGTTGTTCTCAGATCTTGCGCTATTGATCCGTAAATGTATCGCCCTCGGATATTCAACATTCCACTGCGTGCTCAGATTTGAGGGTGTTACAGATTGGTACAAGAGCCAAGGTTATAGAGAACCAAGTCAAAAGTTTTGTCTGGACTATAACCATTTTCAAACACTGTTTTCACAAATGGGATTTGCGAGGGACATACATGCATTACTTGTTTACATCTAGCACATATATGCTTGCATGACATGCATTGTTTTAGCATTAGTAGGGTACTAAGTGCTTACATGATTGATATACGTGTATATAAATGATATTACGTATATTACTATAAGATCTTTATTATTAAAGCTTACAGACATATCATATCGATCCTTCCTATAAGAAATACTTATATAAGTTATTTTGTTTTTTTTGCAGTAATCATGTCTTCTGTGACATCTGCTGTTACCTACACTTTCGTCTACACCGACTCTGAGCCCGGCAGAGCCTTTTGGGGAGCCGATGATGAGGAGGTATCTAAGGGAGGCATTCCACGGGTCATCGTATTAGGATACGACGGACTCCCGATACAGCCAGTAGCCCCACCATCACCGGATTACATACCAGGCCTAGAGGATCCACAGACACCGCCAGTTCCTCAGGACGAGGATGAGCGTGAGCCTATGTTCGTACAGGCACAGGATCCTGACTACGTGCCAAAGCCTATATACCCTGAGTATACACCATTGGAGGATGAGCATGAGTTTCCAGCTGAGGAGCAGCCATTACCTCCTGTTGATTTACCTACTGCTGAGTCACCCGAATATGTTACCGAGTCGGATCCCAAGGAGGATCTAGAGGAGTACGAGGATGATAAGACAGAGGATGGTCTGATTGACTATCCTATGGACGGGGGAGATGATGGAGATGATGATGACAGTGATTTATCTAGGGATGACGCCAATAATGAGGATGAGGATGATGAGGACGAGGAGGAGGAGCACGTAGCTCCGGCCGACTCTACTATTATTGCACTTGTTGATGAGCCTGTTTTCCCACCTAAGGGAACAGAGCCTGTTATACCACCACCCTCCACTGACATTACTATTAGGGCTAGCCCGGCCCCATACTTCCATATTCCTTCCACCAGAGGCAGAGGTTGAGAGACTTCTGACCATGACTACTCCATCACCATCACCACCTATCTCACTATCACCACCCTCTGCAGGAGAGCGCCTTGCTAGGTGCATGGCCCAACCTGCACATTCACCACCTTTACTACCATCATCTGGGTGTCCAACCCAAATCCAGACACTCAGGATAGCATCCACTCAGGCTCTCATTGATGCAGTTACTGCCGCATTACCATCACCACCACTACCACCATCTCTATACATACCACCACCTGTTGACCGTAGGGATGACATTCCCGAGTCTGAGCAGCCTCCCCGCAAGAGGTTGTATTTGTCCACTCTAGGCTCCAGATACGAGGTCGGGGAGAGTTCCACTGCTAGACCTACCAGAGGTCAAGGGATAGATTATGGGTTTGTCAGCACGGTAGATGCTGAAGAGAGGCGACAGGGGATTAGAGGTGTCGGGTACGGGATTAGGGGTACTTGGGTAGATCCGGCAGAGGCAGTTCCAGAGATAGCACCTATGACCGTGGGAGAGGTCAATACTAGGGTCACAGAGCTTGCTGAGCTCCATGAGCATGATACACAGGACTTGTATGCTTTACTAGAGGATGCTCAGGATAGTAGGTCTCGTGCTTAAGATGTGTACTAGAGGTATTTGGAAAGAAATAAACTAATCTTAAACTAAAATATCAAGAAAATTGATGCTAAAAAGTGCTAGTTTTTACTTATTTTTGAGAATGCTTTTTTCAAATAAGCTACACTGCTTATTGCTGAACCTTAAGTGCTGAACTTTTGAAAATAAGCTAACCTAACTACCTCTATTCAACCTAGATAAAAGGATTTCCAAGGTTTATCATGGAAATGGAAAATTTCAAAGAGGAAATAAGCCAAATCTCAATACTGCTGCTATTTATTGTTGCTGCTATGTTTTGTTGCTGATGCAATTGGCAAGGCACTCAAATACAAGCTAAACTTTGAGAGCTAACACTTCACTAAATGATCCTAAGTGAGCACAGAACAACCTTGAACTCTAAAATGCTTTTAAAATCCTAAAATCTAAACCTCTTACAGCTGAAATTTGCCCTGGTGCTTAAACAGACTTTTTAAGCTTGAAAATCTTTAACTCTACTTACTATTTCTTAAAACCTGTTCTAAACTTGGTAATATGACTAAAACTAACTAAGTAAAGAGTTTTAACAAGGTGCAGTTGACTTTAAGAGTCAAAGTAAGCCTAAACCAAACACTCCTTTATGGAAGGCTGCCAAAACTAAATTGAGTCTAAATTTATCTAAAAGCTAAAACTGCTTATTCTTTTTATCTAAACACTCTAATTTTAAACTACTTAAGCTCTTTAATCACTAAAATTACTAGCTTATTAGTAGGATTAAGCTAGTTACTCTATGTAGCTATAAGCACTAAATGACAGAATTTTATGAAAAGTTTAGACTACACAATTTTATTCTAATGAAACCTAGAAACAGCTAATCACAAACCTAAACAACATTATATTGAAGAGAATTAAGCAGAATTTGACAAGAAATAAGCAAATGTAAAAGCTAATTTTTAAGCTAAATTGAGAATTTGAAGAATTAAACCTGTGAAAGTTGGAGTCTCAGAACAAGAGGCCACTCTTGTAGAGTGAATGACCTCAAAAAAACTTAATCCTAATGGCACCTTGCCTCTAGACCTCAATAAGCTAGAATTTAGCTTATTTCTCCTTTAAGCTTCCAAATTGAAACTAATGAACTCAAGTAATCATGATTTTGATTCCAAATGATTCAAATGAGTAAATCAAGCTCTAAAAACAGAATTATAACCAAATTTGAGCTTATGAAAAGGAATAAGCTCAAATGAGCTTATTGAAAGCTTATTAGGTAAAATTTGCTTAAAATGGAAATCAAAGCTCAAGGAAAGTTGAAAACTGAATTATTAATACTCAAATGAAGATGTACAAGCTGAAAGAAACAAAGGTACAAGTGCTTTAAACTGAATTTGAAAAATGCTTGAAAAAAATGCTTAAAAGGTAAAAAAATTAAAAACAAAAAAATTAAAAACTAAAAAACTCCCTAAAAATGAGCTTAATCGTCCTATTTATAGAGGATGGAAGAGGAGGAGTAGGATTCTAGAGTCTTCCCTTAAATCACAGCCGTAGATCATTTTTAGAGCAATTATAGCCGTTTGATCATGATTGATGATGTGTTCGCACCAATTAGGTGTTGACACGTGTGCTGGATGAGGTGGGGAAGGTGTATGAACAGGTTCAAAGTGATAGAGAGGAGCGGGGGTGAGTTTTCAGGGAGGTGGGTTTTGGGGTGTTTTTGGCGGGAAAAACGGTTGGGAGGTTGTTAGGGGGTTTAAGCCGCGTTTGTGTGTTTGAAAGTTTGAGGTTATTGCATAACTAATCCTTGTCTTTCACCCCGCCCTTTTCTAGTGCAAAAGAGGTTTGAGTTTTGACATATTCGGCCCTTGTGTTTGTAATTTCCACTTTCTTCTTTTATAAACAACTTTCCTCTTATGCAATCTTAGTCCCTTGATCTTTATAACTCCAAATGAGTTTTTAAACTTTGAAGACTTGTCATTTTCAGTCCTTGGCTTCATTATTTTAGGCTTTGACTTCCTTTCTTGCTGTGTCTTGCTGATCTCCAGTGCTTGATCTTTGCATGTTTCTTCACTCCTTGCTCTTGACATCTTTCCGTTCCTTTTCGTTTTGACTGTTTTTTTAGCTTCTTTTGTCCTTATTAAAATCCTTTCCTGCACCAGAAAATAGACCCAAAAAGACACACTTTTTTCTATTCTTTTGGCATTTTCTTGGCTTTTATTTGGCAAAATCCCGGGTAATTTACATATACAATTTAGCAAATATCAAAATTCCCCAAACTAAAGGATTGCCGTGTCCTCACGCAATGTTATCAAGTGTACACTTTGTAAACTAACAAGTTTCCAAAATGCCCTTGTTTTCACCTTTTATGAATCACCTTTTAAAATCAACTTTCACTTTTCTCAACATTTAATCTCTTGGAAACACATTAATGGCAATCATTGCAAGTTTGCAACTTTTAGGCTCATCGAAATAGGCTACTCCCGATTAATAGAGCACAAAAGAGGAAAATTCGTCATCCTTGACTTTTCACTAGACTAAACAAAGCTAATAAACAAGATCATTGTCAATATAAGTCTAAATGATTAAGCTCTTATACTTATAACTTGTGAACTTTTCACTCCCGGGAATAAATTAATGATTAAGATGTGTGCACTCTTTTTAACTCAACCATAGATCAATTTATCTTCATAGTTGAAATTCATCTAAGCTTTACAAATAAGCCTTGTGAGCTCAAATGTTAATAACATAGATAAACCTCGACTCAAAGCTAAAAGAGATTCGGAAACAAAACTTATAAATTGATTTGAGAAAATGAAATTTTTTTACACATCTTTTATTTTCCATGTACTAAATTATTTTTTTTTCAATAGGAATAGATGGTTCTTAGTTCGAACCCCTACTTTGGCCCTTCCTCCCATAAAGGAAATCGGCAACAACAACGGTGTTCTTAGTTGCGAACCCCCACTCCGCTGCTACTTTGTGTGTTATCGCACAACACATTTTCCTACAAACCCAGAATCCAAAGTCCCTTAGTTTGCAATCATCACCTAGCCGCGCTACACTAGTGATGAATGCCTACGAACCTTGATTCTACGTTACAGAGTTTTAAATCTTAGTTGCGACCTACATACCGAGTCTTTCTCTCAACATGGATACGCCAACGATCAAAACTACATATAGCTTTTATTATTCTATTTTTGCGAATGCTTCATTGGCACGAAAAATAATGCTTTTGCATTAGAAATGCTTCATTGGCATTCTTTTTATAATTATCTTTTTGATGAATGGAAAAATTTCACTTTAGAAAATCAACTTATAAATTTGAAACCAAAAATCTTACTTACATAATATTTGAATTCTTTTTCAAAATGTAAGACTTTTTCTAAAGACATTGGTTGACTTAGCTAAATTAAAAAGAGCACGTATGATTAAGTGTGTTAAGAGCTTATGGGAGTAAAAAGACACAAATCATTCATATAAGCTTTAGGTTTTCCAAATAAACCTTGCTTAAACAAATACACTTATATTTAACTACATCATTTCTCGTTCTTCACATTTTAAAATCCAAAGCAATAGGATTTGTGAAAGCTTGGCCCTACAAAAGGTAGGTTAAAGAACTAGCTAGGGCATTTTTCACCCGGTCAAGTCAAAATTAACTCCTATTTCTCACCAACGGACTACCAAAAAGTGGTGTTTTTCTCAAACTAAGCTTCTTTTGAGCTTTTCTTGTAAGCAACAATTTAAATTTCTCACTTTTTTTCACAAAAAGTAATTCAAAATGATTCAAACAAGGTATCGTGAAGTGCAAGTCAATATTCAAGATATCATCCCCAAACTAAAATAAACTTTGTCTCAAAGTTTAAAAATAAGGGTCAAAAGGAATCTTAACAAAAATTCTAAGGACCATGCCCAAAAGCATAGATGTTAGTTCAATAAAGACAAAGGATAAGAGAATTTCCAATATATGAAAGATAGATTGAGACCATCGATGGTAAATGTAGAAATGCTTTGTGTTACTTCCACAATTATAGAACATGAAGCTTCCAAAATCCGCAAACTAGACAAAAATCACAAACAACCAACAAGAGACGAAAAAGAACAAGCTTCCTCTCATCTTTTCATTGTTAGCTCAAAAATTTCTCTAAACGGCTTAGTTTTTGTTAACCGAGTACAAAGCCTATAACTCGCCCCCGAATTGATTTGTCCTTGGGGAAGCAAAGAAAATAGAAAGAAAAGGATAAGCATGGGGTGAACTCCCACGAAGCGCTTGTTTATTATAGAGTCCCCTTTCAGCTTGACCTTTCCCCAAATAGGTCCATTATGTGTGATAAATGCAATGGTGAAGAAAATCCAAGAGGTGGAAACCTCCCCAAACTAGGAATAAAAGATATACCTTAGCATTTTTGATTCCGGGTTCAAAAAACTGTTTAGAAAAAATTTTCAAGAGAGAAAATGTGAATCCAGAAAATGCTTTGGTATCATGAAAGTCCATTAAGGGTGGGTGGAGAGGGTCAAACACATCAAGATTCAAAAGAGCTTTAGATGGTGCTAACTCTTTTGAACTCTTATCCTTAAAAGCATCATTATCAAAAAATACCACTCCCGTTTTAAAAAATTTTTATATCACTCCCCGTGGAGTAAGATACGGGTAAAACCTCAGGATAGGTGACAAATGGTAAAAATGATCGGGTAGTGAATGTGAAGGTATCTTCCTCTTCATCTAAAACATCATTTTCACGCAATACACGGTAAGAAAGGTTCACTAGTGTTAATTTCGATCAAAAATATTAACTTCATCCATCACGGGCTCGACATCAAAAGTAAATGACTCATACTCGGGAATAATCATCGATTCATCCGAAAAACAAGGCCAACAAAACCGCCACTCTAAAGGCAAATCAAGTATCCACTATCGGGATAGATTAAGGATGGCATAAGTATAGGAAATCGGAATAATAGTGGAGAGAGACTAAGAATGTTAATCTTTTCAATTAAAAGATAACTTTCGACTAATTTCTCCCGAAGAAAAATGTCAACGATCTTATAAATGCGAGAAATCAATCTCTCCTCCATCCTCCCCCTCAATATCGAACACAATCATAAAAATCGTCATCAAATCGACATCGACCGTCCGTATCATCTGTCTTCGACACAAACTTCAACGCGTTTCCGAGAAAATGGAGCAGATGAGCAAGTCTACTCGTAGGACTCTTGTAATAGAATCAATCAATGTCGAAACAAATTACACCCCCCAAACTAAAGTCAACGACCTCACCTGGAGTTTGAAACAAGGGTCTCAACAATATTTCGTCTCCTTTCCCGGAATAGTGTAAATGGCCACCCGTCTCCCATTATGAGTGAATCCTTAGGCTCTACGTTTTGCGAAACGGGAATGTGAATCGTATTCGGATGAACCGCATAAAATCCCAAATTATCGTCATCATCGTCAATGATAATCTTCTGACTTCGAGCTCTAGCTTCAGACTCTCTAAGCTCTTTTGCTTCTTGTGTGATTTTCCGAATTTCAATGCTTAGACTATTGAATTTATCCTTAAGCTCATAAATCTTATCTTCACATTTTCTTCTATAATCAATATCGATCTCCTCCTTTTGATATTCTCTTATTCCTAAATCATTCATCCATTCTTTCATCTCTTCTAAACACTGCTGCTTCTGAATCTCCAAATCTTGGATTCTCATTTCTTGAGAAGATTGACTTTCATTTAAAGCTTGATTAGCTTTTTGAAATCTCTCCTCAGCAAGCAGTTCCGCAATGTTCTTCTCTTCTTGATCTTTCTGAATTTGGTTAGAAGTTTCTTGTTTGAGTGGTTGAATTTCATTAAGAATTTGTAAATCCGTAAGAAGACTTTGCAACAATTCTTGCAAATACTCAGGTTGAGTTTGCTCTTCTTCCACAACTTGCTTAATCTTCAAAAATTTCTCCTCCGCAAGCAATAACTTGATGCTCTTTTCATTATGAGGTATGTGATCATACTTCTTCAAGAAGTTTTGCATAGATTCTATAAGATCCGTTTGAGCATGTAGCATTTCCATACTTGCTACCGGAGGAGTCTGATAAACATCGGAAAACTGTGGGGGTTGAAATTGGTCGAAACCGGAAGAATGAGAATAAAAATACTCTTGGTTCATCGGCTGACATTGGTAAGTCTCATGAGGACCTCCACAGTTTTCACAACAAAAATATTGTTGTGGAAGAGTTTGTGAATCATGTGGGAAACAATCAAAATTTCGATTATAGCACGGTTCCAGCTCAGAAATGATCGGATCTTTTGGTGGACAATTGTAACCGAAATGAGCACCTTTTCCACAAAATTCACAAATGCATTGTTGACAAAAAATCCCATTTAATGAATCACCGCACTCATAACAACAATTATGATCGATTTGTGGAGGATCTTGTGAAATATTCACACCGGGGTCTTGATCAACAACGCTTGGCTCTCGAGGAGCATTAACAACGTTGGTATTGTCATTGATACTCGGAAGTATCTGAAAATTTTGGAAAACTCTATTAAACACCACAATAATGCAAACAAAATCTTTTTCGACATTCATACGAATATAGAGTACATCCATGACAATGAAACGGACCATTGACTGAGTTTGCCACACAAACTACCAGTCCGCACAAAGCTGGAGATGAGTCGGGCACGGATAATGATCTGGTCATTGAGATTTCCTATCGAACAACATTCTTTAGTGTACCAACTTCCACAAGTTGAACACTCTTTGATTGCATAACGGGATTTTGAACGATTAGGCGCCATAAGAATTAAACATTATCGAGGATAAGGAAAATGAGAATTAAACAAATAAGAGGAATAAGAAGAATATTTTTAGCTTTTTCGAATAATACATAAGAAAATTTGAGATTGAGAAGATTCTTTTTGGGGAAATTAAATTTTTTAGTATTTATTAGGAATGAAAACAAAAATATTTTTGGTAATCGTTTATTACAAGCTTCACGATAAGTCTCTAAGAGTACGCACAAGTGAGCGGAAAAGCTTAGCGAGCCGCAATGACTACTTAGAGAATAGCTATCACTTTTCCTTAAACCTCGACTATAGTTTGTAAACTTAAAGGTCCGTCGTACCTCGCAAGTACTTCACGATTTGTTTTGTTGTTTATTGGAATGGTTTAAGATGGATAGCTAGTATCCAAATGTTTATTAATTTTTTTTTACTTAATTCGATAGGAATCGAATTAATGAACTTTTTATATTTTTATACAAAAATAGCAAAATAACTTCCAAAGGAAGGATCTTCAAAACTCTACTTCAACGAATATTCTTCAACAATCGTTCACGAATTAGACTTCCCCGGCAACGTCCTGTCCAAAAATTTGGTGAATCAAATTTATATACGTATTCTATTAATCCCGTAAGAATCTTCCAAAATACTTCTCACCAGAGAAATAAAAGGTAGAAATCTCACTAAAGAAAACACAATTTGTATATTTTTTATCCGGGAAGTACTTTTCCTCGGGTCGTGTCCCAACGAAATCGTGAATTGAGAATTTAGGAATGATTCGGATTCGAGTTTAGAATAGTAAAGGATTTTTGAACTTTTAGTTATACTACAAATGTAAAAGCACGAATTAAAAACAATGAAATAGCACGAAATTTAAATGCACAAAACGCGGTAAAACGGGTCTAAGACTGAAATTTAAGAAAAATTAAGCCTACACTAAATTTTATATTTTTCCTAGACACTAAATGACAAAAGAAAATTTTATAAAAAAGAAAAATATTTTTTTATTAATTTTTGAATTTTTTATGATTTTTCTAAGATTTAATGAATTAACAAAAATAAACTTTTTCTAAAAATTAACACTAAAATTTTTCTTTTATTTTTCAAAAATACTAGATTTAAAATGAAAATTAATGCAAAAAGAATTTTAATTTTTCAACTATTTTTCTATTTTTTATGATTTTTATAAGAAAAAGTAATAACTAAAATCTATTTTAATTGCTAGAAAATACAAATTTAACTGGAAAAATATAGAAAAATGGTTTTAATATGCTAAAATGGTGCAGAAAATTAATAGAAACAAAAGCCCTAATTTTTAAAACCCAATTGAACCCTAATTTATTCAATTAAAACTTTAACCTAATTTTTAATAAAACTAAAAACAAAAATATTAACTTTTTTATTTAACTAAGAAAGACAGGGTAAAAAGTGAAAGAAAGTAAACTACAGGGTAGGCGGGCTAATATTTGGAATTTTACACTACAATAGAAACGGGTGCCCCTTAACTATGAGAAAACTACCAAACAGACCCTACGAATTTGGCTTATTTTTGCTTATTAAAAAGTGCTTTTCAGACAAAACTTAAAACTACAAAGTTGTAAAACAGCTTATTCCTAGCAACTTTAACAAAAGCACTTTGGACTTTTAACCAAAGAATAAGCTAGAAAATAAGCTGTAAGTTTCCTGTCACAGAAAGTAGCTATTTGACAAGCTTTTTAGGTTTTGGCTTATTGTGAGCTTATTACTTAATGAAAGCTGAAACTAAAAGATACTTATTAATGCTTAGGATGTGTATGAAAAGGATTTACACTAAAATTTACCTAGAGTTAACAACATTAGAAAGAAAATTAAGATGGAAAAGTGCTAAGTTTTTATGAAATGTTTTTAAGCTTTTTTCAAGTAAGCTAGAAAGCTTATTACTAAACTTTAAGTGCTGAACTTTTGAAAATAAGCTAACCTAAGTTACTCTAATCAACCTAGGTAAAAGGATTTATAAAACTTCTCAAGAAAATGAGAAACTTCAAAGTAAAAAATGGCCATCAACTATGCTGATATGAAGTGTGCTTTGCTGATGCACTTGGTTGCTGGTGCAATGTGCAAGGAACAAAGATGTAGGCTAGAATTTTTAAAGCTCACTTTACTAAATGCACTAAGTGAAAACAGCCAAACCTTGAACTCTAAATTGTTTGTAAAAATCCTAAAATTCTAAAACTCTTATGACTGTGATATGCCCTGGTGCTGGCACAAGATTTTTGATCTTTAATCTTTCAAATTTGTCTAACTAACTTTTAGAAGTAGTATAGAGTGTTCCCGGGTCGTTTATCCCCAACGAGGCTGGACTGGAGAATCGATACAGTCGAAGATTTGAGTTTGAATGAAGGAATTGATTTGGAAGAGTGAAAAAGTCAAATTAAACAATAACGAATAAAAACGTTTAAGAAAAACCTAAAAATTATGAATTTTGTATTTTTTATGACTTAAATAAACTTTTAACTAAATTAAATTATAAAAAATATCAAACTATTTCTAAAAATTCTGAAAAATTTACAAAAAATACTAG
>BQNB010013790.1:0-76469 GCA_026074375.1 Tanacetum coccineum
CAAAAATAGTAACTTTCTAAAAATAAAAAGTTTTCGATTAAGCGTACAATATAAATGAAAGAATGATCGTAACTCAATTAAGTAGAGTTTAGGATTTAGAACGCGTAAGTAGATTTCTCATCACATGTGTATGTATATTTATACTATTTTGATAATTGCGATGCGCGCACTATCCGATCGTATCTTACGACGTAATAATTGAACGACATAAATAATAGGTCGCGGTTGAGCTCGTCGTCGAGTAGTTCGTGATTGTTTCGGTTATTTGATCTTCGAATTCGATCAAGGTGAGTTCATAGCCTCGCTTTTAAGTGTTTTAAATGTTTTTAAACCCGCGAAGGAGATACTTGTTGTTTTTATAAAAATGAGAACGCAATATGTTTTGATACTAAATATGATCCCATGCATTATTGAGTATATGCCTTTTTCTGTGTGACTGTTAATTGCCTTGTTGATGGTGAACGCTAATGCATTAAATAGATCTATTGGGCTTGACAACCCTGTCCGGGGTATGAATCCGAAGGTGAGCACCCTGTAACGGACATTTTGTAGTTAGTATTAGGAGAAGGGGCATACTTCTCGGACATGATTTCGTCCTACGGGATGAATGTGTTAAGTTTCGGTACACGAGCTCATTAGTTGGAATTCATTATTTATATATAACTTGTCTTACGAGCAATGTTATATGTTTTGTTGAACCAAATATGCGTTCTAACTGTTATGTGTAAACTCTATGAATTCACTCAACGTTTTGTTGACGTTTTTAAGCATGTATCTCAGGTTAAATGTTGTTGATGGCTGGACGAGACGGAAAACGGATATCAAGGACGGTGTCTCGGTGAAGTAGTGTCATAAACTAAATTAATGTTTTAGAAATCAAGTCGTGTTGTGACTTTTTGAAATAAATTTCTACGTTGGTATTGGGACCTATGTAACTCTGATCTATCTAATAAATGAAATTATGATTTATAAACGTATCTTTGAACGTTTACTGGGACTCGTGTGCATGTATTATGAAGTAGCACCCCAATGGTTGTATTCTGCTGCGTATCGTAGTTTGGGGGTGTTACAGTATGTTCCATCCATATTGCTTTCCCTTTGCTCTTCTTCTTCTTCAAATCCTTCATCATACCATGATATCACTGTTCCTCCATGCACTACGATGTCCGATTCACGCTGTGCGTGTTTGACTCCCGATCCTTAGAAGCCTTACTGTCGGTATATATTTGATTTGATTATTATGTGCGTAACAAGGTGGTGACCTTGGTACAAGTAATAAATTGTTTATATGTATTAGATATATACTCGGCATCCGTTTCTACGTATACGATTATATATATCTGAATATTCGCGTTCTTTGCGAAGAAGTTTAACTGTCTTTAAGATTTCATTTCGATGCGATTTGATAAAAATTAATGTATGATATCAGTGATGAAAAACATCGTTGTTAATGATTATCTTCGAAACTTTTACGCATACTTTACTTTTGATAGTCTCTTGATCGCAGGGACATCGACTTACGGTTTTTGATCCCACTGATATGTAGTGAAACACTTATCCCGTTTTATATCAGAAATTGGCCTTAAAAAGAATAAAAGTTGTGTTTATATGTTAAATATTGCTTGGTTTTGCTCTTGTGTTTGTTGTAGGCTCCAGATATTGCAAAAATTCAAGAAAACGTTCGAAAAGCAGGACAATCACGAACACGGGAACGGAATAGAGTATACAAGAGCCGGGAGATTGCTATTAAAGGTCAACCAAAGTCAACCCTTGGTCAACCAAAGTCAACACACAAAAAGACAAAACCCAAATTTCCCAAAACAGTCCCTTAAAGTTAAACAAATTTGCAAAAATAATCCCTAAACCCTAACGGTGTTAACTCTTGTAAATATAAAGAGTTAACACCCGTTAACTTTTATAACCCAAATCCAATACCTGTTGTCCCAAGCCCTGGCAAATCCTTTATACCGGCCCAAGGCTATTATATATAAAAACCCGATTCAAAATAAACACAAAAGTCACCCCTTATATAAATAAAGAAATAATGAGTGCGCGGGTAAAAGTAAGTTATTACTGTTTCATCCGTCTCTCTTCTCGTATTTAACACCTCTGCTGAGTCATGCAAAACAACAGCGGTAAAATTCAATATTGACCATAGGCGCTACGCAAATTTCAGTAATTAAAGACTGTCATGGCAGAGTATCATACCTCATCAAACGCTCTTATTGGTCAATACCCAAAAGGGAATGACACGCGTACAATGGATGAAGCACACAAGGAATGGGGTTGTTACACTAAATCATGCCTAAAAGAAGCACAAAGGCCTCTAACACACGGATGCCACGTAGGCAATCCGTGTACCCCTCAATCATATTCCAACGAAGGGAAGAGATGAGCTCCAATGATTGAAGGGAAATGAAAGGACAGGACTTTATAGGAGCATTACCAGAACCTCCAAGGCCATAGAAGCATCTTTCAGCAATATAAATTGCCTCACTCACTCACACACAAGAAATACATCTTTTTATTTTTAGTAGTCTTTAGGCTAATTTAAAAGTTTTTAGTTAAATTGTAATTTTTAGTTTAAGCTTAAGTAGTGTAAGTCTTTCACAGTTTAATTGTCTTCTTAATTTACCTTATTGTAATGGTTTTAATTGTTACATGAATCTTATTGTATAGTTTCACTCCTAATCCGTTTTTCTTTTACAAGTTTTTTAATCCTTATAACTCATAATGTTACTTTTCGATTACAGCTATTCCAAATATATGCTCCATACAAGCTCTTGAGTATTTAAGCTCTAAATTGAAGCTCATTAATAAGCCCATCTAATATTCTCTTAAACCAACTACAAAATCAGTTTAAATACCTCTATGCTTGTATCGGATTATGGCAAACTTTTTGCGATGATAAGCTTACTTAATGGATAGAGCTTATGGGGACCTAACTAGGGCTTTATCCTTGTGATAAGCTAGAGCTGTTGAAAGCCTATTTTGATGTTCTGATCATTGCCATTTTGCTTTAGCTCTTGGACCTTATTGTAAGTTTCCTTTTTTAAATTTTCAAGTATCTTAGTTTAATAATTTGCATTTGCTTATTTTTCTAGCTTAAACTTGGCTTACTTTGTGCTTATTACTCTTTTCATTTGGTCTGATTCGATTATGTCTTGATCATCTGTTTTAGCTTTTATAGCTTTAGGTATCTTAGTATTTCTTTGTTTAAAATTCATAAAACGGTCAAAAAAGTAAAAATTTTTTAGCTTACTTGTAGTCTTATTGATTCTAGCTTATTTGCTTATAGTTTTATTGACTTATTAGGTTCGTTTACTAAGATATTTGTTATTTAGTATTGCTCGTTTGTTCATTAAGATCTTACATTCATAAGCTAGAAATGGATTTAAGTGAAAATATACGATAAGGGGTGTTTGGGACAAGCAGTAATAACTACAAGTTAATTCTGTTTGTGGTCATTTTATCCTTTAGTTACATTGTTAGAATTTGCCAAAACTTAGGTATTAAGTGCTGGATTTAAACGTTGATTTGGAATTAATTAAGCATTAAGTTTTCATAAAGTTTTCTCGTATGTGGACATATTAAACTTTTGAAATTAATTCTGTCACAATTCTAGTTTCAGCTAAGGTAGAATTTAGTTAATCTAGTTTTAGTATTTGAGTTGATTTAGGAGTTTTATTAAGTGTTTCATTTAGTTTTTAAGGTCTGTACTTTTAGGCTAAAAGAATGTGGTCATAAGTTTGCCAACTGCATCAGGTAGGGTTAATAGCAAAAAGGTCATTTTCATCATCAAAAATCAAAGGATAGATTTAGATTATAGGATTTAATTTGCAGTGGGCTTACGTAGATTTTAAGAGTCGAATATTTAATGAGTTTGTACTTAGTTTTTAAAAATAAGTTCATTTGAGTATCTGTTTTAAGCTGTCAAATAAGCCTTTTGTCTTTTCATTTTAAAGTAAAATTCAACATAATCTAAGTCTTAAGACTGTTTTCATAGTGCTTTTTCATTAAGCTATTTTGTTTCAAAATCATTTTCAAAAGTAGATTAGAGTAGCTATTTAGTTGTAGTATAAGCTTTAATAAGCTATTTCCCACAAGGATCCAAGACATTATCTAAATAAGTAAGTTCACTGTGGGACTGTTTGGGTTCTCAGGTTTAGTAAAGAGCTTATTTTCAGTTTTATAGCTCTTATTTTTCTTAAACTTTTTCTTAATTTGTTCTTAAGTTTGCTTAATATGTTAGTTTAATTTAGAATTGAGCTTATTAAGTTAGTAGTGTTAACTAGTTAGCTTTTTCATTAAAAATCCAAAAGTACCAAGAGTAGCCTGTAGTTTTTTTTCTTAGTGCTTTTTAGTTGCTTAATTAGATTTCAAAATGTGTTTAGCTTATTGTTTTAAGTAGATTTTTAGTTGTACTTTAAGATAGTGTTAAGCTCTTAGTTGTAAGAATCCATTTTAGTTGCTTATAATTATTCATAAAACAGTCCCTAAGGACTGTTTGGTTATTGGTTTTAATACTAGAGCTTATTTAGTTTTCTAGCTTATTACTTGCTTATTCCTAGTTCTATTTAGCTCATTAGCTTAGGTTTAGCATATAATAGCTTATTTAATCTTAACTTTAGCTTATTTAGAATTTTAGATTAATAGTTTAAGAAAAAGCCAAAAATATGAGTTAAGTGTTTCTGACAGTAATATAGTGGTTTTTCGTTTTTTAGGGGATTTTACATAAAAAAGTAACAAAACAAAAAAAATATAAAAAAACTTATAACAAACATATCTAAAAAAATATAAACCCCACACAAATTTTTCCTTTTTTTTTTTTTTTTTTTTTTTTTTTTTTTTTTTTTTTTTTTTTTTCCTTTTTTTTTTTTTTTTCCCTTTTTTTTCCTTTTTTTTTTTTTTTTACCCCCCCCCCTTTTTACTTTTTTTTTTTTACCCCCCCCCCCCTCCCCAACATGTTTTGTTGGGGGCCCCCCCAATGTGGTCCCCCCCCCCCCTTCAACCCCCCCCCCCCCCCCCCCCCCCCCCCCCCCCCCCCCCTGGGGGGGGGTGGAAAATCGGGGGTGAGCAAAGCAAGACTCGAACCCCGGACCTCAACACCCTCTACCCCTTTTATAACACTACAACACACACTCACTACCACTGCGCCATGGGGTCTTTTTCGTTATAGTCTTGCACAATTTAATTCTTATACTCGTTTTAGCCCATTTTGTCTATAAGCTGTTTTTAGCTTATTTCGTGGCTTATTCAATAAGCTGTGATCTCAAGCTTATTTTTCCTAGGTTCTAATTAGTATAAGCTGTTTTCTGTATTTTTTCTAGAATTTTTATAGATAGTTTAGTATTTTTAAACATTTATTTTCATTTAAAACTTTAAAAAATCATAAAAAATAGAAAAATAATCAAAAAAATATAAATCTTTTTTAGAAAATTTTCTTTTATCATAAAGTTTCTTGGAAAATTAGTTTTGCCTTCGTAGGGTTTAATTTGCAAAAATTCGATTTTTAAAGAACGTGATTCGTTCCCGTTCTCATTTTTCGTGTTTTAAAGCTCATTTCAAATCCGTTTTTGTTCTAGTTTTCTTTAAACTTACTTTTTAGTCAATTAGAATCCATTTAAAAAGAAAAATTCATTTTAGGTTTAATTTTGAAAAATTAGGTTTTTTAATTGCTATTTAGGGTTCCCGTTTTGCGTTTTTAGTTAAAGTTTAATTTCCCGTTATTTGTTTTCGTGCTTAATTGTTATCATTTGCTTATTTTAATTTGTAGAAGTAGATAATCAAATCAATCTTTGTTTCCAATTCAAATCATTGTCCGAACATCAAACGTGGTTTCAATTTCACAAATCGTTGGGGAATAACGACCCGGGAATCATACTTCCCGGTTAATATACGTATTATATTATATATATATATTTGAAGATTTTCCTTTTTACCTTTGTCCTCAAGGGTAATTTGGTAATTTTCCATCATATTATATATTTTATTATTACGTATATAAGATTCTACGAATCAATTTTTGGCGCCGCTGCCGGGGATTTGTGATTAAGATTCCTTCGTTTGAAGTTTGTTGATCGTGTTTTGAAGAACCTTTCGTCTTCGAGAGTTACGCTTTTAAGAAAATCAAAAATTAAAAAAAATCAAAAATAAAAAGTAAAAAAATATATAATTTTTTTTCTTTTTAGTATAAGTAGAAGATTAAAAAAAATACAAAAATATTTGTTCTTTTCTAGTTAATTTGTGAATTTAAAAAGTTACAAAGTTGGTAAAAGAACACCAACAAATAATACCTTCAATTGAGGTATTATCCATAATAAGTTCCCAACTCGAATTAAAGATTTAAAAACTTACCATTTGTGTCACTTACGAGATACGACTCACCTTAAAAAGTAAAATTTTTAAGAGCTACCGTGAAGTAAGTTTGATTATTTGGTTCAAGTTGTCTTTCTCGTTGTCCGTTAAAATTAGTTTGTGAATAAACTTTTGAAAAAACCAAAAATATTTTTCTTATTAATTTTCTATTTTCTTTAAATAGTGCATGCGCACTAGACGTTCTAATTATCCTAACAATTCAAACGTCACAATTCCAAGACGTCGGAGAAGACAAGTTTCTAACATAGTCGAACCCGAGATTCGAACTATTGTTGCACCAATGGCAGAACGTACCATGGAGGAGCTACTCCGTGCCCCCACGGAAGGGTACGGAGAAGCTATTGTTTTACCAGAAATCAATGCCGATCATTTTGAGATTAAGACGAATTTGCTTCAGTTGGTTCAAGCTAACCCATTTTACGGTCGTGAGAGTGAGAATCCTCATGCTCATATTAATAGTTTCAAGAGAATTACCTCGACTTTACGATTTAGGAATGTGCCTAACGATGTGATTAAGCTTATGATGTTTCCATATTCGCTCGAGGGAGCGCTCCTTCATAACTTGGTACGAGGGGAAAGAACCACCAAATTCAATCTTGACTTGGGAGGATCTCGTTACCAAGTTCGTGAATCAATTTTTCCCTCCTTCGAAAACCACTCACTTAATGAATGAAATTTCTCGATTTACACAAAAATTCGAGGAACTTTAGGAAGCGTGGGAACGGATTTAAGGAGTTGCTTTAGAGCTGTCCCATAACGGATTATATACGTATTTACACAAGTTTATACCTTTTACAACCGTTTAAACGAGAATGAACAAGACTCCTTAAATGCCGCGTGATTGTTAACTTCTTTAAACTATATATAATAAAATATATAATAATATATATAATCCAAAAAAAACAACAATAATCAATAAAACCGAGAAGTAGTATAGAATGTTCCCGGGTCGTTTATCCCCAACGAGGCTGGACTGGTGAATCGATACAGTCGGAAGATTGGAGTTAGAATGAAGAAATGATGTTGAGAGTAGTGGAAAGCTCAGTTAAACAATAACAAATAAAAAACGAAATAAGAAAAAACCTAAAAAATTATTGAAATTAAGCTGAAAAAAAAAACGACGAGCACGGTAATCCCGAAAAGGGTCAAACCTAAAATCTTCAAAAATTAACCCTACAAAGAAGAAATTTTACTTCTAGAAACAACTCTAGGGGGTTAATAATGAAGAATGAAAAAGACTAGACTGAAAACGGAGGTCGTTGGACCAAAAAGGAGTAAGACAAAAACCGTACCCGAGCCCCGTTTCTTTAAATTATAAAAGTTACAAAATGACCTACGAATTTTTTGCATTTTCTACAAATATATGACTAAGAAAGTTTTCTAAAAAAGAAAAATATTTTTTGGATAATTTTTATATTTTCCTTATGAATTTTTAAAACTTATAACGAAATTAAATTATAAAAAATACTAAACTATTTTTAAAAATTCTGAAAAATTTACCTAAAATACTTTACACTAATACTAACCTACGAAAAATAAGAACCCCAAAATTCGGCTTATAAATAAGCCGAAAATAAGCTCAAACGAGCTTATAGCTTAAAGGGCCCCCAAAGGTGTAAATACAAGCCACTGGGACTCATAACGTAGAAGTCCCAAAGGCGCACAGGTACACTTGATTATAAAAGAGAGGTGTTTTTATTGGGGGTTAGAGGTCCGGGTTCGAGTCTTATGCTCACCGGGTCACCCTTTATCTTCATTTCTTTTTTTTTTTTGTGGAAAAACTTTTTAAACCAACTTGTTATAGCTCCTAGGTGCTTAAACAATTTTTTTTATAATACAATTTTAGAAAAGCTAAAAATAAGCTGAAGAAGGGCTTTTTTCTTGGGACAGTAGCTTAAAGTGACTAAAAGGCAAAAATGGCTATTGGCATTTGACTTTTTTGGACTAATAAGCTAGAGTTTGGACAAATAAGCTGAATGAATTAACTAACCTATCCTAAATAAGCACTAAAGAGCTAAAATCTACAACTAAATAAGCTCAAAAGGGCTTAAACTAGACAGAAACTTAAATTAAGCTTAAGGCAAAAAGTGGCTTATGGCTTTTGACTGTTAGCACAAATAAGCAAAGAAAATGGGAAAATGAACACACACAACTTAACACACAAACAATATGAGCTACTAGGAACAAGAATAAGCAAATGAGATAAGCTCAATAAGCCAGGAATTGGCTTAAACCCTCAGCAGTACTAACTTAAGAGTTAGTACTGCTAGGTTGTAATGAGGCTTTTCTTGCACTCAATAAGCAATGGAAAAAGCACAATAAGCTAACTTAAGCAACAAAGAAAACTAATAAGCAAGAAAGAACTCAAAAACAGCCATTAAAAAGCACAAAATAAGCTGGAAAGAAAAATAAGCTATTTTCCTACACTATGCTAGAAAAAGTTCAAAAGCCTACTTTGAGCTTAAAAATAAGCTACCTAGAGTGCTTCCTAAGGTCTTCAAAGCTAGGGTTTAGTAAAAGAGCTTATTGGCTTTCTAGAAAAGCCAAAAGCTTGGGCTGAAGTTAACAAATAAGCTAGAAAAATAGGCTTGAAAATGGTGTCTAGCACCAGGGGAAATAATTCTAAAAACAAGGGGGCTTATATTGACAGCTTCAAATAAGCTGTCAAATAAGCTCTAAATGAAAAACAAAGTTAAAACAGATTGAGAAAGGCTTAAGAAGAGCTTATATTCACCATTCCATTTTCTAAAAAAACAAGTTAAAACTGCTGAATCTAGTTCTTGAAAAAGAGCTTTATCTTTAAAAAATGACAACCAATACTTGGCAGTTTTGCCTTAAGTACACAAATGACTCAAAGCACTTTTGACAACTTGTTTAGACACTCAAATGATACAACTTTTGAAACTAAAACTCAAGTTTACAATGGCTTATCCAAATAAGCCATTGTATCTCTTTTAAAACCAACAATCTTAAAAAACAATTTAGAAAACTTGAAGAACAACTTTTGGTCTTAAAAACTCTTTGAAAACAGACTCAAACAAGCTAAAAACTCAAGCTAAAGTTAGCCAAATGGTTACAACCCATGTCATTGCCATTTTGACCCGTTTTAGTACTTAACCCAAACACCCTCTTATATTTTTAAAACTGATTTTAAAACTTTTAAAAGCTGATTTAGGCACTCATTTCTAAAACAAAGATCAAACTAGCATTAATAAGCATAAAGAGGACATAAACAAGTAAGACAAACAAGAATAAGCACAAATAAGCTGTTGCTACAGTAACTTTTAAGCAAAAGTTTAAAAAGAAGGCATACCTTAATCCTTGCTCAAAACAGGATAAAATGCACCTAAATAAGCTCTAATCCTACCCTTAGCTTATGAATAAGCTAAACTAAGAAAACCCAATGAGCCATCCTTGTTTGCTCATTCATCCACAGCTTATGAAACAGTACCCCTTTTTTTTCTTTTAAATTTTCCTTAAATTTTTGTATCAAAGTGAAAGCAGATTATATAGAGCTTATATTAATAGCTTATAAGATTTTTAAAGAGACATGAGTAACTTAGAACACAAATATAAAACTAAACTGAATTTTCATTAAGAAGAGAATACAAGTACATTAAGTTAAAAATTTAACTGAACTAAAATTACACATTTAAAAAAAAACTAACACTAGCTAAAAAAAACTCTCTGCCACAATGGCTTACAAAGTCTTAAATATTAAAACGAGCTAGGGTTCTTTTGTCTCTTGTCTTCTTTCCTTGGTGTGCTTCTTTGAAGACACAAAACAGCATATGTGCTTGTTGTGAGTGTGCAAACACAAAACAATCCTGGCCCTTGGTTTGCCTTTGTACCCAAGTCGTATAATCTCAACCCTTGATTGAATTGGTGGGTTTTTGGATTGCCAACTCGGCATACCCATGTGGGGGGTGGGGTTTGTTATGGTGATGGTTTTGGAGTGTTGTGGGAGGTCAACGAGGTATGACATTGACAGGAGGTGGGGTATTGAGGTTTGGCGGGAAATAGATGGTGAAGATATACAGTAACTTCAAAATGGGGTGAGGGTTTGGGGTTTTGTCAAGTATGGTCCCTCATGGTTATAATTGTGTTTGCACCACACGTCCTTGTGTTATATGAAAGTTTTGGCTTTTGGCAGAAACACCCCTTGAGAGTTATAAGGGGTATTACACCACAAGTCCTTGTGGGTTACATCTTTAGGGACTTGGCAGACTTGACCCTTGTGGTATATCTTTGGGCAATTGGCAGTTTTGGCCCTTGTGAGTATTTTTCCTCTTTTTCTTTATAAAGTAAGTTAGGGACTTGGCAGAATTGGTCCCTAAACTTATTTTTCTTCACTTTTTGACTTCTGGATTTTGCCGGGGTTGACTTTGGTTGACTTTTTCACACTTGGGCTTTGTCTTGACTTTGTCTTTTCCACGCTTTTCCATTCTGTGTCCGGTTTTGTCGTTTTGGCTTCGTTTTTCGTCCTTTTCTTAGATATCCGTTCCTGCACAACACAATTAGCAAAACAAGCATATTTTTGGCATTTTAAGTCCGTTTTTGGTTATTTTAACTTGTTTTTAAAGGTAAAAGGTGTGTGTAATTAAACACATACCAAAATCCCCCATACTAAGGTATTGCCGTGTCCTCACGCAATGCTATGAAGTAAGCATTTAGAAAACTAAGAATCTCGAACACCCTCGACTAATAACTTAGAAAAGTAGCTAAGTGTTCATCGAGGAAGTTAAAGACTCAAGAGTTTTGAAAATCCCCGTCTTTACCATTTTTTTATATATACACCTATTCCTACACATCTTTTTGTATTTTTCATTTTTCATTAACTAACTAGAACGTTTTGACTTTCGTTATTTAATAACTTTAAGGGATCATAGAACAAGATGCATTTCGATCCGAGAATGCCCCAAAAAGGATAAATTCATCGTTCCCGACTTTTCACTTATTCCAAACCAAGCTTAAAACGAAATCACCGTTAATTATGAGCTAAGATGCTAACACTACTCATATTTGCAATTTGTAAACTTTTCACTCCCGACAATTTATATCTTAGGTGTATGTGCTATTTTGAATTTCAACCATGGATCAATGTTTTGCAACATTCTATGTTTCACGTTCCACCCGAGAATAATGAGTTTGAAGGCGAGATCATCCCATGTAGCGACTTTCGTCTCGGCACATCCTAACCTTGCGGTTAAGTGACCAGGCTTTTGACACCCCACAGAGACTAGTATCGGGACTCACGGACCTTAGGTTTCAAAAACTCTCAGGTTTTCCGTATATACATAGCTTATAAAATAGAATAGCCAAAGTTCAAAAGCATATTTGAATTTAACAAAAAGAGATCTTTTATTCACACTTAATATTAACCATTATTGCAATTTGTAACCCTCGACCTTTTAGAAGGCTGCAACATCGGTTGTGAGCCGGCAAGATGCAACAAACTTTTATCAGTCTCGGATTATTATTCTTACTATGGGCTTTCTTTAGAAGGCTGTAACATCGGTTGTGAGCCGGCAAGATACAACAAACTTTTATCAACCCACAGTTTATATTTATTATATTTTTGCATTTTTCATCATTTTTTTTATATATATAGGGAAAACGTCTTTTTGAAAAATTCAAGTATAAATTTGAACTAAGGCTAAAGTTTTTGCTATATACTACATAAAAATTATTGATTTAAGTTTAATTTTCAAAGGTAGCACGTATATTAATCAGGTTAAGAGCTTATGGGAGAAAAAGCGACAAATTACACACATGAGCTCTTAAGATTTCCAAATAATCCTTGTTTAGCATCCAACTCATACTTAACACTATCATTTTTCGTTCTTCGCGAATATTCGCGAACGCTTAGTCTAAAAGTTAAGGAACAAGCTAGAGCTCAACACGCTCGATCGAGTCAAAATTTACTCTTATTCTACCCAGCAGGAAAGTCAAAATTGTGACAAAACACTTATTTTATTTTTGAAAATTTTTAAATTTTTTCATTTTTTTTTCATTTTGGTGGTAAAAACGGGATTACGTGAGAAACAACGGCTGCAGGCATAATCAAATCGAAGATCCCCCCATACTAGAATGAAACATTGTCCTCAATGTTTTACGAAGGGTCTCTACGTAAATCCTAAGCCGTTTATGAATTATGCTTAAAGATAAACGTTAGTCGATAAGATTAGGATATCGGGATTCCCAAATGAAGCTGAGGATTGTGAAGCTCTTGTGATCGAAGGACAAATACCGCGAGCACGAGAGGCTTCAAAAATCCGGGACATCCTGGACAATACAGCACAAAACACAAAACATGGAAAAGGTAGAGGCAAGCCTCCTCACAACAACTAAACACTTATTCATTACTAAGCTAGCATACTACTACGGATAAACTAGGATAAGCATGGGGTGCCTCCCACGAAGCGCTTGTTTAGGGTCACTAAGCTTGACCCAATTCCCTGAATTTAGTTGTCCTTAGGGAAGGTTTGGAGGTCCGGGATATCCATAGCAGGGATATCCCCTCCAAAGTAGTGCTTGAGACGATGACCATTTACTTTAAAGTTTGGCCCGGAGTTTTGGGATAACTCAACGGTGCCATATGGGAAAACTTGAACAATGGTAAATGGTCCTGACCAGCGGGACTTCAACTTGCCGGAGAAAATTTTCAATCTTGAGTTAAAGAGGAGGACTTGATCACCGACGTTGAAAACGCGGTTTTTGATCTTTGCGTCATGAATCCTCTTAGTTTTCTCTTTGTAAATCAAAGAATTTTCATAGGCTTGATCACGCAGTTCACTTAATTCATTGAGTTGAACTTTGCGTTGATCACCCGCGGTTTTGAGATCAAAGTTTGCATGTTTAAGGGCCCAGTAAGCTTTGTGCTCCAACTCAATCGGCAGATGACATGCCTTTCCATATACAAGCTTGTACGGAGTGCACCCGATGGGTGTTTTGTACGCTGTACGGAAGGCCCAGAGAGCGTCATCCAGTTTGTCCGACCAAGAGGCACGATTTTCGCCCACTGTCCTTTCAAGAATTCTTTTTAAACCACGATTCGATACTTCAACCTGCCCACTTGTCTGTGGGTGATACGCGGTGGAGAGACGATGAGTGACTCCATATTTAAGCATGACCTTTGCAAACTGGTCATTGCAAAAATGTGTTCCACGATCACTGATGATGGCACGAGGGGCACCGAATCTGGCAAAGAGAGATTTAAGAAATTTGCAAACTACTCGGGCGTCGTTGGTGGGGAGCGCCTTTGCTTCAACCCATTTTGACAGGTAATCGACAGCCACAAGTATGTATTTGTTTCCTTTTGATGATGGGAATGGTCCCATGAAGTCTATGCCCCAAACGTCAAAGATTTCACAAACTTGGATGGAATTTTGAGGCATCTCATCCCTTTGTGAAATTTTTCCTTGTCGTTGGCACGAGTCGCAATTTTTAACCAACTCGTGTGCATCTTTATAAATTGTAGGCCAAAAGAATCCGGCATCAAAGACCTTTCTGGCGGTGAGATTTGCATCGTGATGTCCCCCTGTGGGTCCATTGTGGCAAGCTTCGAGTATGTCGAGAGCTTCTTTGCCGTATACACACCGCCAGATCACTTGAACCGCACAGATTTTGAACAAGAAGGGGTTATCCCAGAAGTAGTGTTTGACATCTTTGAAAAACTTATTTTTCTACTGGGATGACATTCCCTTGACAATGAAATTCCCCGCATGGTAGTTTGCGAAATCTGCAAACCATGGGGTAGTATCAACACGAAGAGCAACTGATCTAAGAGTTTCGAGGGGGAATGTTTCTGTGATTTTCTTGTTCTCGAGTTTATCTTGATGAGGGTTCTCAAGTCTGGAAAGATGATCGGCGGCCAGATTCTCTACTCCTTTTTTATCTCGGATGATAACATCGAATTCTTTGAGCAAAAGGATCCACCGCATTAGTCTTGGCTTAGCATCCTTTTTAGCGAAGAGATACTTTATAGCAGAATGGTCGGTATACACTATGCTCTTAGACAAAACCAGATATGATCAGAATCTCTCAAAAGCGTACACTATGGCAAGCAATTCTTTTTTAGTCGTAGTGTAGTGTGCTTGACCTCAGTCGTGTTTTGCTGCATAGAGATTGGTTGGAATGCTTGTTTTTTTCAGTTGCCCTAGGACTGCCCCAATTGCAAAATACTTGCATCACACATGAGTTCGAAGGGCAAGTCCTAGTCGGGAGCAATCAAAATCGGAGCCTCGGTCAATTTTCTTTTAAGTGTATTAAAGGATTCGATACACTCTTTTGAGAAGAAAAATGGAGTCTCTTTTTCAAGCAGGTGAGTCATTGGGCGGGCTATTTTTGAGAAGTCTTGTATGAATCGTCGGTAAAAACCGGCATGCCCAAGAAAACTTCGGACACCTTTCACAGTAGTTGGGTGAGAGAGCTTGGCGATAACGTCAACTTTAGCTCGGTAAAAACCGGCATGCCCAAGAGATTTTGTGTCCAAGAACAATGCCTTCTTTTACCATAAAATGGCTTTTCTCCCAGTTTAGGACCAAATTGGTGTCTTCACACCGTTTTAACATTTTGTCCAAATGGGATAGGCATGTACCAAAAGAATCCCCAAAGACAGAGAAGTCATCCATAAACACTTTCATTGTTTTTTCAATCATGTCATGGAAGATTGCCATCATACATCGTTGAAACGTGCCAGGTGCATTGCATAGCCCAAAAGGCATGCGGCGATAGGCAAACGTTCCGTATGGGCAAGTAAAGGTTGTCTTTTCTTGGTCCTTCGGGTCTATGGGAATCTGGAAATAACCCGAGAAGCCATCGAGGAAACAATAGAATTGGTTTCCCGCGAGTCTCTCGAGCATCTGATCCATGAAGGGCAATGGAAAGTGGTCCTTTCGAGTAGCTTCATTCAACTTTCTATAGTCGATGCACACTCTCCACCCTATGACCAATCGAGTCGGTATTAAATCATTTTCATCATTTTTGACGACGGTCATGCCACCCTTCTTTGGTACACAGTGCACCGGGCTTACCCATGGACTGTCAGAGATCGAATAAATCAATCCGGCGTCAAGAAGTTTTTCAACCTCTTTCTTGATGACGTCATGGATTTTCGGATTTACCCGCCTTTGATGCTGAACCGTCGGTTCGTAGTCCTCTTCCATAAGAATTTTATGGGTACAAAACTCTGGGTCAATACCCTTAATATCAGAAAGTTTCCAAGCGATGGCTCGCTTGTGGGACTTTAGAACCTCGATTAGAGCGGCCTTTTCCTCATTCTTCAAGTCTTTTGCAATTATGACGGGTAACTTGTCGTTACCTTCCAAAAATGCATATTCTAAATGAGGTGGCAAGTCCTTGAGTTCAACCTCAGGGGGCTCATTAACTGAAGATTTTTCATTGTTTGCTTCACAAATTTTAAGATCTTTTCGAGTTTCTGGAAAATAATTTCCTTGAAGAGGTGGTGATGGTTCACTATTAAGAATTGCTTCGAGGAGAAGAATGTCCCCATCAGGGTCATAATATGTTGGATCAACTTCCGGTGAAGTTGGATCATCCTCTATAGCAAGAAAAGAGTCGGCTTCTTCGAAAAGGAGAAAATCACTGTCCCCGAATGGAGTTAAAGTCGGAGATGAAGTAGAGACGATTGGATCATAGTAAGGAGTGGGATTGCCACTCGAGATCACATTTGAGAAACCAAGAACTTCTTGAGAGTATTCTTCACAAGCCATATCAATGACGTCAATTCGGTTTGCCGTCATATGATTGTAATTAGCCGTGTATCTCGAAGTTTGGTCCAGATTAAATGTAATGGCCTCTCTGCCAACACGAAGGGTTATTTCACCTTCGTATACATCTATCAATGCACGACTGGTCTTTAAGAAACTCCTCCCGAGAATTAAAGGTACTCGGGGGTCTGGCTCAAAATCTACGACCACGAAATCTGCTGGAAATTGGAACTTTCCCACCATTACATAGACGTCTTCGTCGATACGATCGGTTTCAGAGATCGAACGGTCCGCTAGTTCTAGCGTCATGCAGGTTGGGGTTAGTTTGGGAGTGAGAGATTTTCCATACGGAAATATGGCATAAGATTAATGCTTGCGCCAAGATCGGCCAAGGCATTGCATGCATTCAATCCCCGGAGAATTCACATGGAATAAGAAATTGGCCAGGGTCTCCAAGTTTTTTCGGTAACTTGTTTAGGATGACCGCTGAGCAATTCTCGTTCAATGGAGTTCTAGCCATTTCACTCAACTTTTCTTTGTTTCCGATTAAGGTTTTTAGAGTCGAGGCGAATTTTGGCATAAGCATCAAGGCATCCGTAAAGCTAATTTCGAAACTCAAATCTCTAAAGATTTCGTAGAATTTCTCAATTTGGTCGTTAGCTTTTTCATGACGTCTTTCATCATTTCTTCTTGAAGGAAATGGAATTGATATTTTTTGGTTAGGCATCGAAGCACTAACTAGAGCATTTACAGGCTTAGAGATTGATTCATGATGGACAACAGGGACAACCGGAGGTTGGACATCTTCGGTGCTTCAGTTATTAGTAGGAGGCATCGTGTCCTTTGTGACCTCGATCTCACGTTCCACTACTTTAGGAGAAGAAGCAGTAGGAATCGTGGGTCCTTTGTAAGCAATACCACTTCGAGTGGTAATACCTTTCAAGTCCTCCTTTGGGTTAGTAACAGTGTTACTTGGTAGAGTTCCCGTACCCGAAGATGAAGCGGTATTGGCATTCACGAATTTGGAGAGCATGTCTGTTAAATTGGCTATTTGATTTTTAAACCTTGGTCCTGATTTTGCATATTTCTCAATACAGCATCATTAGCCTTGACATAATTCTCAAAATCGGTCTTTGAAACACCTTGCACTTGCTGAGCAGGAGCTTGATAAGGTTGAGCTTGGTAAACTGGTGGTTGACTAGTCAGAGGTTGATACACTTGTCCTTGGTAGAAGTTATTTCCACAGTTTTGATTGGAATTGGTTCCTTGATTTTGGTTGAAATTATTTCCTTGATTCTGATTGAAACGGTTTTGATTATTTTGAATCGAAGGAAAACCAGGAGGTCGGATTTGGTTTGCAACCATCGGAGGTCTAGAATTTGTATTGCCTTGATTAAAATTGGCTGCAGCAGCTTGTGAAACGTACTCTTGAATGTTGTCTTGATAAATGTTGCCATCGGTGGCTGGACAATTTCTATAAGAATGAGCACCTCCACAAGTTACGCAACTCTGCTCAACCGCTTTTACGGGTGCGGGAGCTTGGGCTTTTTGTTTTTCGATAAGCATAGTCTTCATCATGTTCTTAAGTTCAGAAACTTCGGTTGTAAGAGCAGCAACATCTGGTGAAATTCCGGGAGTAGATGAATTCGAACTCACTTTGGCAACGACTGCCTTGTTTCGTGAATTACGAACCTTGGATTTACTCTCGATAATTCTCAAGCATTCACGAGGCATCTTATCCAAAAAGTTTCCACCCGCAGCAGAATTCAATGAATCTTGATCATTAGCATTCAACGCATTGTAAAACGTATCTAGCTGATGTAATTCAGAAAATCCGTGATGTGGGCATGCTCGAAGAAGGTCATTAAATCGATCCCAAGCCTCGTAAAACTTAAAATCTCTGATTACATTTACGAAGATTGGTTGTTTAGACGGGAGGGAAAAATTTGTTGTGATGAATTACGAAACAAGATCATCCCAGTTTGAATCGATCAGGGGGGATCTTTTTCAATCAAAATCCGGGCGAGCCCCCTCGAGGGAAAATGGGAAAAAGGCATAAGCATTAACCGACTACTCGGTACGTTCGGGAACTCATCGTAAAGAGATCTTGTTGAAATATCGGATGTGGGCATGAGGATCTTCTTTGTCATGTCCAAAGAATTGCTTGTTTTGATGCGAGTTAAGTAGACCGTGCTTGACTCAAAGTTGTCCGCGGTGATTTCGGGCACAACGATGGCATCCTCGTAACCCGCGGTGGGTGCTTCAAGCAACTGAGCCATAGTCCGGTTATCATCCATCGGAGCTAGGGGATCTGGATTTTCAATTGGTTCTTCGAGATTAAATTGTTCAACAACAGGTGGTGGGCCCTGGTGTTGTTGATTATGAAGATTACTATTTGGAACGAGAGTGCATACACTAGAAAAAAGAAAATTTTACACAATTTTTTTTTCTTAAATTTGAAGTTTATCTAAAAGTAAATTCACAAATTATTTTAATAAACGGACAACGAAAAAACAACTTAAACCTATAATCTGACAAGCTCTCGTAACTCTTCCGAAAAGAACAAAACGCACAAAGGACGAGGAATAGGAAAGCGCGGAGCTCTTAAAAACCTTTTTACCTTTAGGGTCGTAGTTCCTAGAGAACAACCCGCTTCTTTAAAAATAACCCCTCTTCTAAGAGTTTGTTTAACTTTTAAAAGTGTTGAACCGGACCTCGCAAAAGACACAAAAGGCAAGTTTTTAAATCTTTTGTTCGAGAGTTGGAACCAAAAAGTACACCTGAAAGGAAGGTATATTATGAATACTACCTCAATTGGATATCTAAATATTTTGGTATTTTTACCAATTTGTGAATTTTATTTATAATTAAAGACAATGTTTTTATATTTTTGGTTTTTCTTTTTTTTTAGTTTTTCTTTAAATGATAATTATACTAAAAAGAAAATAAAAATATTTTTGTACTTTTTGGTTTTTGTTTTTTTTATATGATAATATTCACAGATTCAAACACTTCTTGACAAACGTAACGATAATTGGTTTCACAGCCTCCCTGGCAGCGGCGCCAAAAATTTGATTGAAGTTCTAAACTACACCTTTTTATATATATAGTATATAATAGAATATAAAATATATATAATAAGTATAATCTAAAAACAATCAATAAAACCGAGAAGTAGTATAGAATATCCCCGGGTCGTTTATCCCCAACGAGGCTGTGCTGGAGAATCGATACAGTCGGAAGATTGGAGTTTGAATGAGAGTAATGATTTGGGAGTGTAGAAAGCTAAATTAATCAATAACAAGCAAAAACGATTGAGAAAAACCTAAAAATGAAAGCTAAATAACTTAAATCCTAAAATGGGTACGAAAAACGAGGGTTAAAAACCTAAATTTTGCAAATTAAACCCTAAAACAAATTTAAAAGCTAAAATAGATTCTAAATGACAAATAACGAAGTTTAAAAAAAACTAGACTGAAAACGGAGGTCGTTTGACCCAAAAACGAGTCAAGACAAGAACCGTACCCGAGACCCGTTCTTTAAAAATCAAAAGTTTGCAAAAATGACCCTACGAAAATTTTTCTATTTTTCCTACGTAAAATATGACCAAAGAAAATTTCCTAAAAAAGAAAAAAAAAATTTTGATAATTTTTGTATTTTTTATGAATTTTTAAAACTTTTAACGAAATTAAATTATAAAAAATACTAAACTATTTTTAAAAATTCTAAAAAAATTACTAAAATTACTAGACCCTACGACTATCCTAAGAAAAATAAGAAACCCGAGATTCAGCTTATAAATAAGCTGAATATAAGCTTAAACGAGCTTATAGCTATTTTGGCCAAAACCCCCTTAAATACCAAGGTGCCCAAGGGTCTAACAGAAAAGACCCAAGGGCACAGCGGTAAGAGAGGTTATATAAAAGAGGTGTATTGATGGTGAGACCCGGGTTCGAGTCTTGCTCACCCGGGTTTCCCCTTATCTCCTCTTTTTTTTAGAAACTTTTTACACAAACTTAATAAGCACCTTGAGCTTATCACTTTTTATAACTACGACTTTTTGAGAATGCTTATAAATAAGCTGAAAAGAGGGCTTTTTGTTGGCAGAAAGCTTAAATTGAGCTTAAAGGCAAAAATGGCTTTTTCTTGGTGACTTTTTGAACTATTAAGCTAACATTTGATCAAATAAGCTGAAAGGAATTTCTAACCTAACCTAAATAAGCACTTATGAGTTAAAATTTAGCAACTAAATAAGCTGAAAAAGGCTAAACTATTCAGAAAGAAAGCTTACTAAGCTTAAGGCAAAAATGGCTTTACTTAATGACTGTTAACACACAATAAGCAAGGAAAGTGAACAATAAGCAAACATAGACCACTAGCAATCCTAATAAGCAAGTAAGAGCTAAATTCAACCATTAATAAACACCAAAAAAAGCCAAAAATAAATAGCTAATTTCCACACAAGCTAGAAAAAGTTCAAAGGCCTACTTTGAGCTTAAATTTAAGCTACCTAGAGGCCAAACTAAGGTCTGAAAAGCTAGGGTTTAATAAAGGGGCTTATTGGCTTTTTAGAAAAGCCACAAGCTTGAGCTGAGGTCCCCTAATAAGCTAGAATAGTAGGCTTGAAGATAAGCCCCTAGCACCAAGGCAAATTTACTAAAAAAAAGGGGCTTAATTTGACAGCTTAAAATAAGCTGTCAAATAAGCTCAAAATGAGAAATAAATGTTAAACAGATTAAAAGAGGCTTATTAAGAGCTTATATTCAAAACTTCATCTTCTAAAAACAAATTAAACCTGCTGATTTTAGCTTTTGAAAAAGAGCTTTTTCTTTTACTAAATGATGACACCAAATTCTTGGCAGTTTTGACAAATGACTCAAAACACTTTTAATAACTTGTTTAGACACTCACAAATGACACACTTTTGAAACTAAAACTCAAGTATACAAGAGCTTATCCAAATAAGCTCTTGTATCTCTTTCAAAAACCAACAGACTTAAAGAACAACTAAAAAAACTTGAAAAACACTATTTTGAACTTAAAAACTTGGAAATCAGACTCTAAATGGCTTAATGCTTTAAGCCAAAGTTGGCCACATGACCACAACCCATGACATTGCCATTTTGACCCATTTTGGGCTTAACCCAAACACCCCTTTATATTCTTAAAAACGGATTTTAAAACTATAAAGGCTAGATTAAGCACTAAATTTTAAAGACAATTACTAAACATGCAATATTAAATAATAAAAAGTGAAAAGAAAAAACAAATAATCACTTGAAAAAGCTTAAAAGTAAACAGTACAAATAAGCTATCTAGACAGTTTTTAGGCAAATGGCAAGTTAATGATGCAAGAGCAACTAAAGGGCATTTTTAAGCATAACTAAACACAAATAAGCACAAAAAGTCATCAATAAGCTGAAAATAAGCAATGCTACAGTAATTTTTAAGCAAAAATTTAAAAAGGAGTATACCTTGATCCTTGCTCAAGACAGGATTATGTGAACCTAAATAAGCTCTAATCCTACCCAAGCTTATAAATAAGCTAGGGTTTGGTCTTGCCTTCTTATCTTCACTGGTGTGCTTCTTTGTAGACACAAAATAGCTCTTTGTGCTTGTTGTGAGTGTGGAAACACAAAGCAATCCTGACCCTTCATACTTCTTGATGCCCACTCAATAAATCACAACCATTGATGAATTTTGAGGTATTTTGGATTGCCAACGTGGACAAGGACCATGTAGGGGGTGGGGTTTAGGTTAGTGACATGTTTGGAGGGATGTGGGGGAGTCAACGAGGGATGAGAGGGACATGTTTGGTTGTTATGAGATTGGCGGGAAACTTGTGGGAGAGATGTACAGTGTTTCAAAATGGGGGTGAGGGTTTGAGGTTTTGTCAAAAATGGTCCCTCATTTGATATATGTCTTTTTCAGTTTAAGTCCAAGTGGGGGGAAACTTTGTGGATTAGGCAGAAACACCCCCTCAGGGTGATATTTGTTATTTCACCACAAGTCCTTGTGGTGTATAACTTTTTAAGGTTGGCATAAATGGCCCATGTGGTATATCTTTGGTGTATTGGCAGTTTTAACCCATGCAATTATTTTCTTCTTTTCCTTCATTAAATAAGTTAGGGACTTGGCAATTTTGGCCCCTAAGCTTATTTTTCTTCACTTTTTTGACTTTGGATTTGTCGGGGTTGACTTTGGTTGACTTTTTCAACAAATGGTCCTCCATGGTTATAGTTGTTATTGCAATACACGTCCTTGTGTTTCTTGTAGTTTTGAAGCTTGGCAAAAACACCCCCCAATTGTTATGTGTGTTATTTCATTCATGGTCCTTGTGAGTTATAGCTTTGGAGGGTTGGCAGAAATAACCCTTGTGGTATCTCTTTGGTGCAATGGCAGTTTAAGTCCCTCACAAGCATTTTCTTCATATTCTTCATTAAGAAGTTGGACTGGAAATTTTGGCCCTAATTATTTTTCTTCATTTTTGACTTGGATTTGTCGGGGTTGACTTTTTCACACTTGGGCTTTATCTTGACTTTGTCTTTACCACACTTTTCCATTCCGTGTCCGGTTTTATCGTTTTGGCTTCGTTTTTCTTTCTTTTCTTAGATATCCGTTCCTGCACAACAAAATTAGCAAAACAAGCATATTTTTGGCATTTTAAGTCCGTTTTTTGGTTTTTTTAATTGTTTTTTAGAGGTAAAAAGGTTGTGTAATTTAAAACATACCAAAATCCCCCATACTAAGACATTGTCGTGTCCTCACGCAATGCTATGAAGTAAGCATTTTAGAAAACTAAGAATCTCAATCACCCTCGACTAATAACCTCGAAAAGTAGCTAAAGTGTTCATCAAGGAAGTTTAAATAGGCTCATAAGTTTGACACAATCACCGTTCTTTTTACCATTTTTTTATATATACACCTATTCCTACAATATCCTTTTTGTAATTTTCATTTTTTCATTAATCAACTAATCTAGAACGTTTTGACTTTAGTTAATTAATAACTTTAAGGGATCATAGGAGAAAGATGCATTTCGATCCGAGAATGCCCCAAAAAGGATAAATTCATCGTTCCCGACTTTTCACTTATTCCAAACCAAGCTTAAAACAAAATCACCGTTAATTATGAGTTAAGATGCTAACACTACTCATATTTGCAATTTGTAAACTTTTCACTCCCGACAATTTATATCTTAGGTGTATGTGCTATTTTGAATTTCAACCATGGATCAATGTTTTGCAACATTCTATGTTTCACGTTCCACCCGAGAATAATGAGTTTGAAGGCGAGATCAATATTTTTCATGTAGCTGCCTTCGTCTCGGCACATCCCAACCTTGCGGTTAAGTGACCAGGCTTTTGACACCCCACAGAGACTAGTATCGGGACTCACGGACCTTAGGTTTCAAAAACTCTCAGGTTTTCCGTATATACATAGCTTATAAAATATAATAGCCAAAGTTCAAAAGCATATTTGAATTTAACAAAAAGAGATCTTTTATTCACACTTAATATTAACCATTATTGCAATTTGTAACCCTCGACCTTTTAGAAGGCTGCAACATCGGTTGTGAGCTGGGCAAGTTGCAGCAAACCTTTGGTATCAGTCTTGGATTATTATTTTACTATGGGCTTTCTTTAGGAGGCTGTAAACATCGGTTGTGAGCGCACTGTACATCAAACTTATATCAACCACGTTGATATATTTTTTGCATTTTTTTCATTCACTTTTTTTTTATCTATTGGGAAAACGTCTTTTGAGAAAAATTCAAGTTATATACTTTGAACTAAGTCTAAAAGTTTTTTGACTATCATACTACACAAAAATTATTGATTTAAGTTTAATTTCCAAAAGTAGCACGTAATATTTATCAGGTTAGAATTGTATGGGAGAAAAAAAAAGGCGACAAATTTACACACATGGTCTTAAGATTTCCTCAAATAATCCTTGTTTAGCATACCAAATCATACTTATAAACTCTCTATCATTTTTCATTCTTCGCGATATATTCGCGAACGTCTTAGTCTAAAAGTTAAGGAACAAGCTAGAGTACACGCTCGATCCGAGTTAAAATTTATTTATTTTCTACCCAGCAGGAAAGTCAAAATTGTGACAAAACACTTATTTTATTTTTGAAATTTTTATATTTTTTCATTTTTTTGAAATTTTGGTGGTAAAAACGGGATTACGTGAGAAACAACGGCTGCAGGCTCATTCAAATCGAGATCCCCCGTACTAGAATGAACATTATTCCTCAATGTTTTACAGAAGGGTTTCTACGTATATCCTAAGCGTTTATGAATTATGTTAGGGATAAACGTTAGTCTCGATAAGATTAGGATTACTCGGGATTCTCTCTCAAATGAAGCTGAGGATTGGATGCTCTTGTGATCGAGGGTAACAAATTCCAGGTGAGCACGAGAGTTTCAAAAATATCCAGGAACAGTCCTGGACAATACAGCAAAATCACTCACATAATGAAAAGTTAGAGGCAAGCTCTACAACAACTAAACACTTAGTAAATACTATGCTAGCATACTACTACTACTGATTAACACCTAGGAATAAAATGGGGTGCTCCCAGAAGCGCTTGTTTAGGGTCACTAAGCTTGACCCAATTCCTTGAATTTAGTTGTCCTTAGGGAAGGTTTGGAGGGGGGTCTCTTGTTTGCCGGGATATCCATAGCGGGTATACCTCCAAAGTCGTGCTTGAGACGATGACCAATTTACTTTGAAGTTTTGGACTGGAGTTCTGGGATAAACTCAAACGGTGCCATACGGAAAAACTTGAACCAATGGAAATGTCCTGACCAACGGGGACTTCAACTTGACGAAGGAAATTTCAATCTTGAGTTAAAGAGGAGGACTTGTCACCGACGTTGAAAACGCAGTTTTGATCTTTGCTGTCATGAATCCTCTTTGTTTTTCTCTTTGTAAATCAAAGAATTTCATAGGCTTGATCACGCAGTTCAGCATAATTCATTGAGTGAACTTTGCCGTTGATCTCCCTGGTTTTGAGATCAAGTTTGCATGTGTAAGGGCCCAGTAAGCTTTGTGCTCAACTCATCGGAAGATGAATGCTTTCCATTATACAAGGTTGTAAGGAGTGCTCCTTATGGGTGTTTTGTTATACGATGTACGGAGGCCCAGCAGAGCGTCATCCAGTTTGTCTGACCAAGAGCACGATTTTCGCCCACTGTCTTTAAGAATTCTTTTAAACAACGATTCGAAACTTCAACTGCCTACTTGTCTGTGGGTGATAGCGGTGGTGAGACGAGAGTAACTCCTATTTAAGCATGCCTTTGCAAATGGTCATTGCAAAAATGTGTTCCACGATCACTGTTGGATGGCACGAGGGGCACTAAATTGCCAAAGAGAGATTTAAGAATTTGTAAACTACTCGGGACGTCGTTGGTGGGGGCGCCTTTGCTTACCCAATTTGACAGGTAATCGAACAGCACAAGTATGTATTTTTTGCCCTTTAGAGGATGGAAACGGTCCTGAAGGCGATGTCCCAAAACCGTCAAAGGATTCACAACTTGGAATGGAATTTTGAGGCATTCATCCCTTTGCGAAATTTTTCTTGTCGTTGGCACGAGTCGAATTTTTAACCAACTCGTTGGGCATCTTTGTTATGAAGGCAAAGATCGCATCAAAGACCTTTTTGCGGGAGATTTGCACCGTGATGTCCGTGGGTCCATTGTGGCAAGCTTCGGAGAATGTCGGAGCTTCTTTGCCATGCACACACTTTTTTTCTGTTGGGATGGACATTTCCCTGACAATGACAATTCCCACATGGTAGTTTGCGAAATCTGCAAACCATGGGGTATTCAACACGAGAGCAAAACGCTCCAAGAGTTTCGAGAGGAAAATGTTTCCGGATTTTCCTTGTCTCGAGTTTAATCTTGATGGGGTTCTCAAGTCTGGAAAGATGATCGGCGGCCAGATTTTCTGCTCCTTTTTTGTCTCGGATGATAACATCGAATTCTTGGAGCAAAAGGATCCACCGCATCAGTCTTGGCTTAGCATCCTTTTTAGCGAAGAGATACTTTATAGCAGAATGGTCGGTATACACTATGCTCTTAGACAAAACGAGATATGACCGAAATTTCTCAAAAGCGTACACTACGGCAAGTAATTCTTTTTCGGTCGTAGTGTAGTGTGCTTGAGCTTCAGTCATGGTTTTGCTGGCTATAAGTGATTGTGGAATATGCTTGTTTTTTCGTTGCCCTGGGACTGCCTATTGCAAAATCACTTTGCATCACACATGAGTTCGAAGGCAGTCCCAGTCGGGAGCAATCAAAATCGGAGCCTCAATCAATTTTCTTTTAAGTGTATTAAAGGATTCGATACACTCTTTTGAGAAGAAAATAGGGAGTTCTTTTCAAGCAGGTGGTCTTGGGCGGGCTATTTTTAAGAAGTCTTGTGTGAAACGTCGGTAAAACCGGCTGCCAAGAAATACTTTGACACCTTTCACAGTAGTCGGGTGAGGGAGCTTGGCGATAACGTCAACTTTAGCTCGGTCGACCTCAATTCCTGACTTGGAGATTTTGTGTCCAAGAACAATGCCTTCTTTTACCATGAAATGGCTTTTCTCCCAGTTTAGGACCAAATTGGTGTCTTCTACTACCGTTTTATATTTTGTCCAAATGGGAATAGCTGTTAGAGAAAGAATCCCCAGAAGACTGAAATGTCACTCCATAAACACTTCCATGTTTTTTTCGATCATGTCGTGAGATTTGCATATACATCGCTTGAAACGTCTCCCAGTGCATTGGCTTAGCCAAAAGCTGCGGCGGTAGGGCAAATTGTTCGTATGGCAAGTAAAGGTTGTCTTGTCCTTGTCCTTACGGTCTATGGAAATCTAGAAATAACCCGAAAAGCCATCGAGGAACAATAGAATTGGTTTCCCGCGAGTTCTTTCGAGCTTTGGTCCATGAAGGGAACGTGGAAGTGGTCCTTGGGTTAGCCTATTCACTTTCTATAGTCGATGCACACTCTCCACCCTGTGACCAATCGAGTCGGTATAAGATCATTTTCATCATTTTTGACGACGGTCATGCCACCCTTTTTCGGTACACAGTGCACCGGGCTTACCCATGGACTGTCAGAGATCGGATAAATTAATCCGGCGTCAAGAAGCTTTTCAACTTCTTTCTTGATGACGTCGTGGATTTTCGGATTTACCCGCCTTTGATGCTGAACCGTCGGTTCGTAGTCCTCTTCCATGAGAATTTTGTGGGTACAAAACTCTGGGTCAATACCCTTGATATCAGAAAGTTTCCAGCGGATGGCTAATTTGTGGGCTTTTTAGAACCTCGATTAGAGCTGCCTTTTCCTCATTCTTTAAATCTTTTGCAATTATGACGGGCAACTTGTCGTCACCCTCCAAAAATGCATATTCTAAATGAGGTGGCAAGTCCTTGAGTTCAACCTCAGGGGGCTCATTGACTGAAGAATTTTCATTGTTAGCTTCACAAATTTTAAGATCTTTTCGAGTTTCCGGAAAATAATTTCCTTGATTGGGAGGTGGTGGTGATGGATCACTATTAAGAATTGCTTCGAGGAGAAGTATGTCCCCATCAGGTCTTTTATGTTGATCACTCCGGTGAAGTTGGATCATCCTCTATAGCAAGAAAAGAGTCGGCTTCTTCGAAAAGGAGAAAATCACTGTCCCCAAATGGAGTTAAAGTAGGAGAGGTGGTAGAAACGATTGGATCATAGTAAGGAGTGGGATTGCCACTCGAGATCACATTTGAGAAACCAAGAACTTCTTGAGAGTATTCTTCACAAGCCATATCAATGACGTCAATTCGGTTTGCCGTCATATGATTGTAATTAGCCGTGTATCTTGAAGTTTGGTCCAGATTAAATGTAATGGCCTCTCTGCCAACACGAAGGGTTATTTCACCTTCGTATACATCGATTAATGCACGACTGGTCTTTAAGAAACTCCTCCCGAGAATTAAGGGTACTCGGGGGTCTGGCTCAAAATCGACGACCACAAAATCTGCAGGAAATTGGAACTTTCCCACCGTTACATAGACGTCTTCAGCGATACCGATTGGTTCAGAGATTGATCGATCCGCTAGCTCTAGCGTCATGCAAGTCGGGGTTAGTTCGGGAAGAGAGAGATTTTTCCATACGGAATATGGCATAAGATTAATGCTTGCGCCAAGATCGGCCAAGGCGTTGCATGTATTAATCCCAGAGAATTCACATGGAATAAGAAATCGGCCAGGGTCTCCAAGTTTCTTTGGTAACTTGTTTAGGATGACCGCTGAGCAATTCTCATTCAATGGGGTTCTAGCCATTTCACTCAACTTTTCTTTGTTTCTGATTAAGGTTTTTAGAGTCGAGGCGAATTTTGGCATAAGCATCAAGGCATCCGTAAAGCTAATTTCGAAACTCAAATCTCTAAAGATTTCATAGAATTTCTCAATTTGGTCGTTAGCTTTTTCACGACGTCTTTCATCATTTCTTCTTGAAGGAAATGGAATCGATGCTTTTTGGTTAGGCTTTGAAGCACTAACTAGAGCATTTACGGGATCAGAGATTGATTCATGATGGACAACGGGGATAACCGGAGGTTGGATGTCTTCGGTGCTTCCGTTATTAGTAGGAGGCATCGTATCCTTTGTGACCTCGGGTTCACGTTCTACTACTTTAGGAGAAGAAGTAGTATGAATCGTGGGTCCTTGTAAGCTACACCACTTCGAGTTGTAATACCCTTTAAATCCTCTTTCGGGTTAGTAACAGTGTTACTAGGGAGAGTTCCCGAAGTAGAGGCGGTATTGGAAGTGACAAATTTGGAAAGCATGTCCGTGAGATTGGTCAATTGATTTTGCATGTTTTGACCTTGAGTTTGCATGTTCCTCATCACAGCATCATTAGCCTTTACGTAGGATTGGAAATCTTCCTTCGATACACCTTGAATCTGAGGAGCTGGAGCTTGATAGGCGGGAGCTTGATAACTAGGAGGTTGAACAACCTAAGGTCGATAGATTTGACCTGATGAACCGGGGGTTGGTAAGCTGGAGCTTGATTGAAATTCCCTCGGTTTTGGTTGTAACGATTCTGATTGTTTCCTTGATTTTGCACATTATGATTGTTTTGAGCGGGAGGAAAACCGGGAGGTCGAATTTGATTTGAAATCGGGGCTCGATAACCGGTGTTTCCTTGGTTGTAGTTAGCTGCGGCTGCTTGAGAGACATATTCTTGAATATTATCTCGATAAACATTGCCAGTGGTGGCTGGACAAGTTTGGTAGGAATGAGCACCACCGCAAGTAACACAACTTTCCTCAACCGCTTTGACGGGAGTAGGAGCGGGAGATTGATTTTTCTTATCAAGAAGTAAAGCTTTCACCATATCTTTCAGCTCAGCAACCTCGAAAGAGATTCTAGGTGTGAAAGTGATCGAACTCACTTTGGCAACAACCGGTTTGTTACGTGAATTACGAACTTTGGATTTGCTTTCAATGATCCTTAGGCAATCACGAGGCATTTTATCCAAAAAGTTGCCACCCGCGGCGGAATTTAACGAATCTTGATCGTTAGAGTTCAAGGCATTATAGAATGTATCGAGTTGATGCAACTCAGAAAATCCATGATGTGGACATGCCCGAAGAAGATCGTTAAATCTGTCCCATGCTTCATAAAACGTCTCATCAAATCTTTGTTGAAATCTCGTGATTTCATTTCGAAAGATTGTGGTTTTGAGGAGGGAAAAATTTGGTTATGAATATTGAGACAAGAATCATCCCATGTTTGAATCGATCGAGGGGTTCTTTTTCAAGGCTCCAAACCGGCTGCCCCCTCGAGGGAAAAATGGGAAAAAAGCAAAGCTTTTACCGACGTACTCGGGACGTTCGGAACTTCAATCAGTAGAATGATCGTGTAGAAATATCCGGATGTGTGCATGAGGATCTTCTTTGTCATGTCCGAAGAATTGCTTGTTTTGAACGAGGTTAAGCTACCGTGCTAAGCTCAAAGTTGTTCCGCAGGTGATTCGGGCACAACGATGGCAATCCTCGAAACCCGCGGGGGTTGCTTCAAGCTACTGAGCCATAGTTCGTGATCATACCATGTTTCTAAGGGAGAGGTGGGATTTCAAATGGTTCTTCAAGATTAAAAGGTTCAACAACAGGAGGTGGGGCCTGGTGTTGTTGATGATGAAGATTGCGAGATTGGGAACGAGTGCGCATGCACTAAAAAGGAAAATTTACACTAATTTTTTTTTTTGGTTTTTGGTTTATCAAAAGTAAATTCACAATTTATTTTAATAACGGACAACGAAAAAGACAACTTAAACCTAATAATCGACAAGCTTCTCGGTAACTCTTTGAAAAGAAAAACGCACAAAGGAGCAAGGAATAGGAAAGCGCGAAGCCTATAAAAAAACCTTTTTTCCCCTTTAAGGTGACGTTAGTTCCAGGAACAACCCTCCTTATACCCCTCTTAGAGTTTGTTTATCTTTTAAAAGGTGAACCGTACCTCGCAAGTGACACAAAAGGCAAGTTTTTAAATCTTTTGTTCGAGTTGGGAACCAACAAGTTCACCGGAAGTTATTATGATAATACCTCAGTTGAGAATATTATATTTTGGTATTTTACCAATTTGTGAATTTTATTGATAAGTAAAGACAATGTTTTTATATTTTTGATTTTTTTTTTGCTTTTAAATGATAATTATACTAAAAAGAAAAAGAAAATGATTTTTTGTACTTTTTGGGTTTTTTTTTTTAGATAATATTCACAGATTCAAACACTTCTTGACAAACTGAACGATAAACGGCTTCACAACCTCCCCGGCAGCGGCGCCAAAAATTGATTAGTAATTTTCCTTTTAACTATATATAATAAAATATATAATCCAAAAAAAAAACAACAATCAATAAAACCGAGAAGTAGTATAGAATGTTCCCGGGTCGTTTATCCCAAACGAGGCTGGACTGGTGAATCGATACAGTCGAAAGATTGGAGTTTGAATGAGAGAAATGATTTGAGAGTGTGGAAAGCAAATAAACAATAACCAAACAAAAATGATTAAGAAAAACCTAAAAAATTATGAAATTAAGCTGAAAAACGAGAGCACGAATCCCGAACAAGGGGTCAAAAACCTAAAATCTTCAAAATTAACCCTACAAAGAAATTTTTACTTCTAAACTACTCTAGGGGACTAATAACGAAGAATGAAAAAGACTAGACTGAAAACGGAGGTCGTTTGACCCAAAAACGAGTCAAGACAAAATCCGTACCCGGGACCCGTTCTTTAAAAATCAAAAGATTGAAAAATTAATCCTACGAAAGTTTTTATATTTTTCCTACGAAATATATGACTAAAGAAAATTTTCTAAAAAAGAAAAATATTTTTTTGATAATTTTTGTATTTTTTATGAATTTTTTAAACTTTTAACTAAATTAAATTATAAAAAATACTAAACTATTTTTAAAAATTCTGAAAAATTTACCTAAAATACTAGACCTAAAATACTACCTACGAAAAATAAGAAACCCAAATTTCGGCTTATAAATAAGCCGAAATTAAGCTGGAAACAGCTTATAGCTTAAAGGGCCAACAAGGGGTTAAATAACAAACCACTTGGGACTCTAACAGAGAAGTCCCAAGGGCGCAGCGGTAAGACTTGTGTTAAAAAGAGAGGTGTATCGAGGGTTGAGGCCCGGGTTCGATCCCTTGCTCACCCGGGTCACCCCTTGTCTCCTCTTTTTTTTTTATGAAAAACTTTTTCAAACAAACTTGATAAGCTCCTTGAGCTTATCAATTTTTATAACTAAAACTTTTTGAGATTGCTTATAAATAAGCTGAAAAGAGGGGCTTTTTGTTGACAGAAGCTTAAATAAGCTAAAAGGCAAAAATGGCTTTTTCTCTTTGACTCTTTGGACTAATAAGCTGAAATTTGAACAAGTAAGCTGAATGAATTAACTAACCTATCTTAAATAAGCACTAAAGAGCTAAAATCTACAACTAAATAAGCTTAAAAGGGCTTAAACTAGACAGAAACTTAAGTTAAGCTTAAGGCTTAAAATGGCTAAGTCTTGGTGAACTGTTGACACAAATAAGCAAAGAAAAAGACAAATAAGCACACACAACTTATCACACCAACAATAAGAACTTTTAGGAACAAAAACAAGCAACTGAAATAAGCTCAATAAGCCAAAAATGGCTTAAACACTCAGCAGTACTAACTTTGGAGTTAGTACTGCTAGGGTGATCTTAAGTCAAAAATGTGGCTTATTTAAATACCCAATAAGCAAAGAAAGGACACAATAAGCTAGCATAAGCAACAAGGGAACTAAAAAGCAACTAAGAACTCAAAATCAGCCATTAAAAAGCACAAAATAAGCTGGAAAGAAAAATAAGCTATTTTCCTACACTATGCTAGAAAAAGTTCAAAAGCCTACTTTGAGCTTAAAAATAAGCTACCTAGAGTGCTTCCTAAGGTCTACAACTGTGAGGGCTTATAGAAGAGCTTATTGGCTTTTTAGAAAAGCCAAAAACTCAAGATAAGGTGCACAATTAAGCTAGAAAAGTGTGCTTAAAAAGTGGTGTCTAGCACCAGGGGAAATAAGCCAAAACAAGGGGCTTAAATTGACAGCTTATTTTAAGCTGTCAAATAAGCTTAAAATTAAAAATTAAGCTAAAACAGATTGAGCATGGCCTAAGGTGAACTTGTGCTCAAATTTTAAACTCCGATACAAAACACCTTTTTAAGCCAGCTGATTTTTTGTCTTTGAAAAAGGGCTTTTTCTTTTTAAAAAATGATGACACCAATCTTGGCAGTTTTGGACTTAAGAAGTCAAATGACTCAAAGCACTTTAACAACAAAGTTATACACTACACAGGACACACTTTTGAAACCACAACTCAAATATACAAGAGCTTATGAAATAAGCTCTTGTACCTCCTTCAAAAAACCACAGTCTTAAAGAATAATTTAGAAAATTTGAAAAACACTTTTCTTAACTTAAAATCTTTGAAAAACAGACTCAAAAGAGCTTAAACATTTAAGCTAAAGCTAACCTTATGACACTAACCCATGTCATTTCCATTTTGACCCGTTTTAATACTTAACCCAAACACCCCTTTATATTCTAAAAACGAATTTTAAAACTTATACAGACTGATTTAAGCTAAAGATTTTAAGGACTACTACTAACTATGCAATATTAAGCAATAAAAAGTGAAAAGCAAGAGCAAATAAGCACTTTTAAAGGATAATAAGCTAATGACATAAATAAGCTATATTAGGCAGTTTTAAGCAATTGGCAAGAAAATGAAATACAAGCAACTAAAAGGCATATTTAAGCATTACTAAACACAAATAAGCACAATAAGTCACTAATAAGCTAAAAATAAGCAATGCTACAGTAACTTTTAAGCAAGATTTAAAAAGAAGTCATACCTTTAATCCTTGCTCAAAACATGATAAGTTAAAACCTAATAAGCCTCTAAACCTACCCAGTAAGCTTATAAATAACTAGACTAAGCAACACATAGCCTTCCAAGTTTGCTCATTCATCCATGGCTTGATCAAACAGTACCCGTTTTTTTTCTTTTGAATTTTTCTTAAATTTTTGATTAAAGTTTAACAACAGGTTTTAAAGAGCTTATATCAAGAACTGATATGATATTAAAGAAATACAAGTAACTTAGAACATAATATTAAAAGCAAACTGAATTTTCATTAATCTTTTAAAATTGAAGTACATAAAAGTTGGACTAAAAACTTAAAAGCTGAACTTAAAGAAAATTATATTAAAAACTAAACTTAAAAACTAACGTCCCTGCCTCAAGGGTCTTACAATCAGTTTAAATAGTAAAAACGAGCTAGGGTTTCTCTACTCTTGTCTTCACTCCTTGTGCTTCTTTGTAGACACATAAACTGACTTGTGTGTTTGTTGTGAGAGTGTAAAAACTCAAAGCAATCCTGTCCATCCATTTATCTTGGTGCCCAAGGTCTTGAAGCTAAACCCTTGATCGATTTGGTGGGTTTTTGGATTGCCAACATGGCATAGCCATGTGGGGGGTTGGAGGTTTGCTAAGGATATGTTTTGGAAGTGATTGTGGGAGTCAACAGAGAATGACCATTGACAGGAGGTGGGGATTTTGGATTTGGCGGAACATGGTTGAGAAGATATACATAATTCAAACATGGGGTGAGGGTTTGGGGTTTTGACAGGTATGGTCCCTCATGGTTATAACATTGTTTGCACCACACGTCCTTGTGTTACTTTAAGTTTGGACATTGGCAGTTTCACCCCCCAAGAGTTATATATGCAATTGCACCCATGGTCCTTGTTAGTTATAGCTTTGAAATGTTGGCAGACTTGGCCCTTGTGGTTTATACTTTAGGGAATTGGCAAATTGAGCCCTTGGAAGAGTATTTTTCTTCTTTTTCCTCTTTAGATAAGTTTAGGGATTGGCAATTTGTCCCCTAAACTAATATTTCTTCACGTTTTGACTTCTGGATTGCCGGGTTAACTTTGTTTACTTTTTCCACACTTGGGCTTTGCTTGACTTTGTCTTTATCTGCGTTTTTTCTATTCCGTGTCCGGATTTTTACGTTTTGGCTTCGTTTTTCGTCCTTTTCTTAGATATCCGTTCCTGCACAACACAATTAGCCAAACAAGCATATATTTGGCATTTTAAGTCCGTTTTTGGTTATTTTAGCTCGTTTTTAAAGGTAAAAGGTATGTGTGTGGTCGTAGATTTTGAGCCAGACCCCCGAGTACCTTTAATTCTCGGGAGGAGTTTCTTAAAGACTAGTCGTGCATTGATAGATGTATACGAAGGTGAAAGAACCCTTCGTGTTAGCAGAGAGGCCATCACATTCAATCTAGACCAAACTTCGAGATACACGGCTAATTACAATCATATGACGGCAACCCGAATTAACGTCATTGATATGGCTTGTGAAGAATACTCTCAAGAAATTCTTGGTTTTTCTAATGTGATCTCGAGTGGCAATCCTACTCCTTACTATTATCCAATTGTTTCTACTTCTTCTCCAACTTTAACTCCATTCGGGGACAGTGATTTTCTCCTTTTCGAAGAAGCCGACTCTTTTCTTGCTATAGAGGATGATCCAACTTCATCGAAAGTTGATCCAACGTATTATGACCCTGATGGGGACATTCTTCTCCTCGAAGCAATCCTTAATAGTGATCCTTCACCACCTCCGAACCAAGGAAATTATTTGCCGGAAATCAGAAAAGATCTTAAAATTTGTGAAACAAACAATGAAAAATCTTCAGTTAATGAGCCCCCTGAGGTTGAACTCAAGGACTTGCCACCTCATTTAGAATATGCATTTTTGGAAGGTAACGACAAGTTGCCCGTCATAATTGCAAAAGATTTAAAGAATGAGGAAAACAGCTCTATCGACGTTCTAACAGTCCCCACAAGCGAGCCAGCGCTTGAAACTTTCCGCGATATTAAGGGTATTAAACCAGGTTTTGTACCCACAAAATTCTCATGGAAGAGGACTACGAACCGACGGTTCAGCATCAAAGGCGGGTAAATCCGAAAATCCACGACGTCATCAAAAAAGAGGTTGAAAAACTTCTTGACGCCGGATTAATTTATCCGATCTCTGACAGTCCATGGGTAAGCCCGGTGCACTGTGTACCGAAAAAGGGTGGCATGACCGTCGTAAAAAATGATGAAAATGATTTAATACCGACTCGATTGGTCACAGGGTGGAGAGTATGCATTGACTATAGAAAGTTGAATGAAGCTACCCGAAAGGACCACTTTCCATTGCCCTTCATGGATCAAATGCTCGAAAGACTCGCGGGAAATCAATACTATTGTTTCCTCGATGGCTTCTCGGGTTATTTTCAGATTCCCATAGACCCGAAGGACCAAGAAAAGACAACATTTACTTGCCCATACGGAACGTTTGCCTATCGCCGCATGCCTTTTGGGCTATGCAATGCACCTGGCACGTTTCAACGATGTATGATGGCAATCTTCCATGACATGATTGAAAAAATAATGGAAGTGTTTATGGATGACTTTTCAGTCTTCGGGGATTCTTTCTCTACATGCCTATCCCATTTGGAAAAAATGTTAAAACGGTGTGAAGACACCAATTTGGTCCTAAACTGGGAGAAAAGCCATTTTATGGTGAAAGAAGGCATTGTTCTTGGACACAAAATCTCTAAGTCGGGAATTGAGGTCGACCGAGCTAAAGTTGACGTTATCGCCAAGCTCCCTCACCCGACTACTGTGAAAGGTGTCCGAAGTTTTCTTGGGCACGCCAGTTTTTACCGACGTTTCATACAAGACTTCTCAAAAATAGCCCGCCCAATGACTCACCTGCTTGAAAAAGAGACTCCATTTTTCTTCTCAAAAGAGTGTATCGAATCCTTTAATACACTTAAAAGAAAATTGACCGAGGCTCCAATTTTGATTGCTCCCGACTGGGACTTGCCCTTCGAACTCATGTGTGATGCAAGCATCTTTGCAATTGGGGCAGTCCTAGGGCAACGAAAAAACAAGCATTTTCAACCAATTCACTATGCCAGCAAAACAATGACCGAAGCTCAAGCACACTACACTATGACCGAAAAAGAATTGCTTGCCGTAGTGTACGCTTTTGAGAAGTTCCGGTCATATCTCGTTTTGTCTAAGAGCATAGTGTATACTGACCATTCTGCTATAAAGTATCTCTTTGCCAAAAAGGATGCTAAGCCAAGACTAATGCGGTGGATCCTTTTGCTCCAAGAATTCGATGTTATCATCCGAGACAAAAAAAAGAGCAAAAAATCTGGCCGCCGATCATCTTTCCAGACTTGAGAACCCTCATCAAGATAAGTTCGAGAATAAGGAATTCACGAAAATATTTCCCCTTGAAACTTTTAGATCAGTTGCTCTTCGTGTTGATAGTACCCCGTGGTTTGCAGATTTCGCAAACTACCATGCGGGGAATTTCATTGTCAAAGGTATGTCATCCCAGCAGAAAAACAAGTTTTTCAAAGATGTCAAACACTACTTCTGGGACGACCCCTTCTTGTTCAAAATCTGTGCGGATCAAGTGATCCGGCAGTGTGTACACGGCAAAGAAGCTCTCGACATCCTCGAAGCTTGCCACAATGTACCCATCGGGGGACTTCATAGTGCAAATCTCACCGCCAAAAAGGTCTTTGATGCCGGTTTCTTCTGGCCCACTATTTACAAAGATGCACACGAGTTGGTTAAAAATTGCGACTCGTGCCAACGACAAGGAAAAATTTCACAAAGGGATGAGATGCCTCAAAATTCCATCCAAGTTTGTGAAATCTTTGACGTTTGGGGCATAGACTTCATGGGACCGTTCCCATCATCAAAAGGAAACAAATACATACTTGTGGCTGTCGATTACCTGTCAAAATGGGTTGAAGCAAAGGCGCTCCCCACCAACGACGCCCGAGTAGTTTGCAAATTTCTTAAATCTCTCTTTGCCAGATTTGGTGCCCCCCGTGCCATCATCAGTGATCGTGGAACACATTTTTGCAATGACCAGTTTGCAAAGGTCATGCTTAAATATGGAGTCACTCATCGTCTCTCCACCGCGTATCACCCACAGACAAGTGGGCAGGTTGAAGTATCGAATCGTGGTTTAAAAAGAATTCTTGAAAGGACAGTGGGCGAAAATCGTGCCTCTTGGTCGGACAAACTAGATGACGCTCTCTGGGCCTTCCGTACAGCATACAAAACACCCATCGGGTGCACTCCGTACAAGCTTGTATATGGAAAGGCATGTCATCTGCCAATTGAGTTGGAGCACAAAGCTTACTGGGCCCTTAAAAATGCAAACTTTGATCTCAAAACAGCGGGTGATCAACGCAAAGTTCAACTCAATGAATTAAGTGAACTGCGTGATCAAGCCTATGAAAATTCTTTGATTTACAAAGAGAAAACTAAGAGGATTCATGACGCAAAGATCAAAAACCGCGTTTTCAACGTCGGTGATCAAGTCCTCCTCTTTAACTCAAGATTGAAAATTTTCTCTGGCAAATTGAAGTCCCGTTGGTCAGGACCATTTACCATTGTTCAAGTTTTCCCGTATGGCACCGTTGAGTTATCCCAAAACTCCGGGCCAAACTTCAAAGTAAATGGTCATCGTCTCAAGCACTACTTTGGAGGTGATATCCCTGCTATGGATATCCCGGACCTCCAAACCTTCCCTAAGGACAACTAAATTCAGGGAATTGGGTCAAGCTTAGTGACCCTAAACAAGCGCTTCGTGGGAGGCACCCCATGCTTATCCTAGTTTATCAGTAGTAGTAGTATGCTAGCTTAGTAATGAATAAGTGTTTAGTTGTTGTGAGGAGGCTTGCCTCTACCTTTTCCATGTTTTGTGTTTTGTGCTGTATTGTCCAGGATGTCCTGGATTTTTGAAGCCTCTCGTGCTCGCGGTATTTATCCTTCGATCACAAGAGCTTCACAATCCTCAGCTTCATTTGGGAATCCCGATATCCTAATCTTATCGACTAACGTTTATCTTTAAGCATACTTCATAAACGGCTTAGGATTTACGTAGAAACCCTTCGTAAAACATTGAGGACAATGTTTCATTCTAGTATGGGGGGGGGGATCTTCGATTTGATTGTGCCTGCAGCCGTTGTTTCTCACGTAATCCCGTTTTTACCACCAAAATTTCAAAAAAATGAAAAAATTTAAAAATTTTCAAAAATAAAATAAGTGTTTTGTCACAATTTTGACTTTCCTGCTGGGTAGAATAAGAGTAAATTTTGACTCGATCGAGCGTGTTGAGCTCTAGCTTGTTCCTTAACTTTTAGACTAAGCGTTCGCGAATATTCGCGAAGAACGAAAAATGATAGTGTTAAGTATGAGCTGGATGCTAAACAAGGATTATTTGGAAATCTTAAGAGCTCATGTGTGTAATTTGTCACTTTTTCTCCCATAAGATTCTAACCTGATTAATATACGTGCTACTTTTGGAAATTAAACTTAAATCAATAATTTTTATGTAGTATATAGCAAAAACTTTAGCCTTAGTTCAAATTTATACTTGAATTTTTCAAAAAGACGTTTTCCCAATATAAAAAAAATGATGAAAAATGCAAAAATATAATAAATATAAACTGTGGGTTGATAAAAGTTTGCTGTATCTTGCCGGCTCACAACCGATGTTACAGCCTTCTAAAGAAAGCCCATAGTAAGAATAATAATCCGAGACTGATAAAAGTTTGCTGCATCTTGCCGGCTCACAACCGATGTTGCAGCCTTCTAAAAGGTCGAGGGTTACAAATCAAAGGTGCACGGTAGCTATCTAGAAAACGCACAAAGAAGCTGAGGAGTGGGTAAGCGCGAAGCATTTTAAAAACCTTCTCCTTTTGGGTCGAAGTTCGTAGGATCGACCCTCCTTATACATCTCTTATAGTTTGTAATCTAAAGGTGAGCCGAATTCACAAGTGACACAACGGTTGATTTTGTTGTTTTTCAATTTTTTTGGAATTTTTGATTACTTGATAATAGAAGAAATTATTCACAAATGAAAGCGATAACTTCACGGGGAAGGGTCTTCAAACACTAATCTTCAAACATAAACTTGATAATCGCACACACCTCCCCGGAAGCGACGCCAAAAATTAATTCTCTAACTTAATTATACTTATATACATAACTTAATATACATATATATAATTTATGCAGCTTTGGAGTATAATTGTTTATTTACGGTAAAACTAAGAATTCACCTAAAAGGGTGGAGTATCCAACTAGTTACATTGCGAACAAATCTCTCCTTTGATGTCCTTCAACCAGATAACCTCTATCGAACTCGCTGATCTATCCGAGAATATGCCTGGTTGGTGGGTGAATCTATTCCTTTCCCTACCTAATTTCTTCAGAAATATCGTTATGCACATAAACTGAAATGGTTTCTAAATTGACGATCAAAATTTACTTAAAATTAAGCACATTGCATAATTGTTAGGAAGCAAAAGTTTGACAGAAGTTTCAAAGTTAGTAAAGGTATTTTGTAGCATCTTTACTTTAACTTAGCGGTGATTTCGTTTTTGTACGCTTAGCTTTTTGGGACTAGTGAAAAAATCGGACGATGAATTATTCCGTCAGTACATCCGTTAGATTATCTATGGCGCTTCTCATTCTATGATCCCAGTGTTGATAAAATAAAGGAAGTCAAACAGGTAGTTAAGAAAAGAAAAAGGGAAATCCAAAAAAATATAAAAAAATGGTGAAAACGGGACTTGTCGAAGCTATTGATTCTTTAGTTCCCCAAAGACAAACACTTAGCTACTTTTCGAGGTTATTAGTCCGAGAAGGGGGATTGAGTATTTAAGGTTTTCTTATATGCTATACTTCATTACATTGCTAGGACACGGTAAATATATTAGTAGGGGGGGATTTAATAGGTGCTTACTAAATTACACATTATTTATACCTAATAAAACGAGCTATAAATTACCAAAAACTGCCAAATATATGTATGTTTTGCATTTGTGCAGTGAAGGAAACGGATAATCACAGAAACAGTGCAAGACGACAAAACCTGAGCACGGAATGAAATGATGTAGAAAAGACGAAGACAAATGAAAGCCAAAAAGTCAATAAATTCAAGGGGACATCAGTAAGTTAAACATCAAAGTCAAAGACAACCCCGAGGAAGTCAAAATCAGAAGAAATATAACTTAAGGGACTAAATTTGCCAATTCCCAAAGTTATATTAATAAGAAATAAAAGGATAGGGCTGAATTTGCCTAATTATTGGAAATACAACTTTAAGGAGGGCATTCGTGCCAAACCACCTAAATTGTATAATACAAAGGGACTAGTTTTGAAATAGAAGTTATAAGGTTGAGGGGGCATTTCTGCCAAAGCAATTAAATGGTTGAGGGGCCAAACTTGTACACTAGCCAAACTTTTCCCCTGTCCCTATTGTTTAACCAAATTTCCCGCCCAAAAAAAACCCCATAACCAATCACGTTCCCCCTCCATGTTTTATAACCCTTAAACCCAATTAAAACCCTGATAAACCTTTCCTCCATCCCACTAGTCAGCCTAAACACTATAAGTAATTGCAACTTGGCAATCCCACCATTTCCAATCTTTTCAATGGGCGATGTTCCAAAAATTAAAGAGCACAAGATGGAATTAAGGGCCAAGAATAGCATTTTCCACAAAGCTCTCACAACAACGAAAACAACTCTGGACAGCCTCACACAGAAAGCACAACACAAAGAACGCAGCAAGTGAAAATTCGGCTATAAAAATAGGACCCAATGTTCATTGTACAACATCTTAAGCATAACTTAGCTTATTTTATAGTTTACATATCATTTTTAAAGTCATATTCAGCTTATTGTTTGACTTAAATCAGCATTGTACCTTTTTAAAAAGTTTAATGAAGATTTAAAGGTTTTATTATAAGTTAAAAAAGCCAATTGCCAAATCACAAATTCAATTGTTGAATTGTTTGTAATAAAGCTCTCACTTAAAGCTTATAATAAGCCTGTTTTTTTATTAATCAACCGAAAAACGTTAAGTATTAACAAGACATTCATAAAAAATCAACACCAAACACCACATCAACTTTTATGGCAATATCCGGATATGGAGGGGGCTTATGGGTCTCACTACCAGTTAAACACAAGCTAAGACTTTGTTGAATTAAACCTCATAAAGAGCCGTAGTAGCCTTGTTTATAGTTAAGGCTTTGGTAAAGTCCTTTTTCCTTATCAATTTAAAGCTAGTTAACCTCATTAGCTTATTTTATGGCTTATAAGAGTCTACAATTACTTATTTGAATCAGCTTAATAAGTCAGCTTTATTAATAATATGTTATCTTCAGTCCTTGAACCCATGTCTAAATCACCCTAATTCAGCCCTGTACGCAAAATTCATGAAAAATCCAGGGGTTTTGGGACAATGACCAAGTTGGGTCAAATAGAGGTTGTGCAATGGGTAGGGCAGCTACGCCCAAATTCTGTTCTATCGCTTCGTTAAGGAAATAAAACTGATTTTTCTAGAGCTTTTATAGTTAAAAACTAAAAAATTAAGACTTTTATAATAATAAATAAAAGTCTTAGATATTTTGTCTTCTAGGTAATGCTTAATCTGATATTAGCATAAAGGTCGATACAAAATAGACATATTTTCATAGAAACCAATAGGATGTGAAAGTGCAATGGAATTGAGTTTTTAAATCTCTGCAAATGTTATATGCACATTTTTGTAAAACACATCCCAATACCCTAATCAGTAGATAAGCCATTCTTAAGGCCAAATAAACATATAGTAACTATAGTTGTAACTTAAAGTCTAAAGCTTTTACATAAAGCTCCACTAAGTCACCAATCAATCACCTATTATTTTATCTTTATATTTTATTTTAAAGCTTTATTTCCATTATTATGAAAACTTAATATGGAGGCATGATATAAAAATAAAAATGCCTCTATTAAGAAAAAAAAAAGTGTCATTTTCCAACAGGCATAAATAAGCCTCCTACTGGTCAAAACACCACTCTCTATGGCAGCATTTTTTGTCTGGCTTAATTTAAGCTGGAAAAAGCTTAAGACTTTCCTACATTTTTTAGAAAATCGATCTTCTAAAGCTCTTTAATAAGCCCCCAAAAGCCCAAACCTTAAGACACCCTCTAGGTGGCTTATTTTTAAGCCAAAAGTAGGCTTTTGACTGTTTTCCAAACAGCCTTAAGATCAAAAGCTTATTTGGCTTAATTGAGCCTATAGCTTATTGCATTTGCTCATTTCTTGTTGCATTAGGTAATTTAAGTTAGGTTTTATAGCTTTTTAGGATTCTTAGCTTATTTTGAGCTTATTAGAACTTATTTTCAAATCTGTCAAAGCCAAAAAGGCTCCCCTGTGCTAAATCTCGAAAAGCCCTCATTTCGGCTATTCAGTTTATGCTAAAATTGTTGCTTTTGTGTCTCAAGAAGCTTGGATATGTGTGCCTTAATTGTCTGTGATGCCTCTTCGAGTAATTGCGCCATAGTACGATTATCGTCCATCGTAACTATGGGAGGATTGAAAGTTTCTTGATTGTTATTTGGTTTCTCAAGATTTGGTGATTCAACAGAAGTTTGTCGGACTTGTTGTTGTCGACGTTTACGGGCTTGAGAACGAGTGCGCATGCACAAAATAGAAATATAAAAAGAAAATTTACACTAATTTTTTTTTTCAATGATTTATTCACAATGTATTTTACCGGACAATGAGATAAGACAACTTCAACCAAATAATCTACTTACTTCACGGTAGCTCTCAAAAAGATAAACGCACAGGTGAGCGGAGGAGTAGGAATAGCGCGAAGCTTATTTCTCCTTTCGGGTCGTAGTTCCTCGGAACAACCCTCCTTATACCCACTTTTTAGTTTGTTTAACTTTTCAAGGTGAGCCGTACGTCGTAAGAGACACAAATGGCAAGTTTTTAAATCTTTTGTTCGAGTTGGGAACCAACAAGTTCACCGGAAGTTATTATGATAATACCTCAATTGAGAATATTATATTTTGGTATTTTTACCAATTTGTGAATTTTATTTCTTTTTTATGGACAATGTTTTTATATTTTTGGTTTTTCTTTTGTTTTTATATGATAATTATACTAATAAAAGAAAATGAAAAATATTTTTGTACTTTTTATGTTTTTTATAAAAGAAAATATTCACAGATTCAAACAAAAATTGTCAAACGTAACGATAATCGTTTTCAGCCTCCCCGGCAACGGCGCCAAAATTTGACTCGCGTATTCTTACTCCTTTTTATATATAAATAAATATAGATAAATATAAATATACAGGATTGGTTTAGGATTCACCAAAAATTAAAATATATATGTGTCCGGTAAGTATGATTCCCGGGTCGTTAAATCCCAACGAGGCTTGAATGGAAAATCGAATAACGGATTGATTATTGATGTTTGAATATAACAAGTTATGATTGGTTTTCTATGTCTACAAGTTTAAATATGCAAAAACATTAAAATAAAACCTAAAAACAGAGAAGCTATCTCACTTAAAACCTAAAACGGGGACGAAAAACGAGGCAAAAACCTAAATTATGCAATTTTAAACCCTATAACAATGTTTAAAACAACTAAGAAATAGATTCTACTTGACTAAAAAACAAGTTAAAAATAACTAGACCTAAAAACGAAGTTCGTTTGGATACCAAAAACGGAGTCAGAGACGCAAAACAGAAACGAATCCCGTGTCTTTAAAAAGAAAATTTGTTTTGAAAAAATTAATCCTACATAAACTTTTATATTCGTCCGACTAAATATATGAAGCGAAATGAAAATCTTAAAAAAAAGTTTTATATTTTTTTCTAAAATTAAATTTAATATTTTAATTTTTATATTTTTTAAAAGGTTTTTAAAGAAAATAAATTATATAAATAACTAAAAAATTTAATGGAAAAATCTAAAAAAATTACAGAAATTCAAAAACACTAAAAGAGTCCTAGGAAAAATAAAATAAGCCAAACCAGCTTGTTAAATAAGCTGGAATAAGCCCACAAAGGGCTGAAAGCCTTAAGCCAAAAACACCCTTAAATATTAAACCTTGAACACCACTACCGGATGAGCTATTGTAGCACAGCGGTAGTGGTGTTGGGGTTTATAAGGGTTGAGGGCTTTGAGGTCCCGGGTTCGAGTTTGCTCACTACCGGGTGCTTCGGCGCTTCCCTTTATATTTTTTTTGGAAAAACTTATAAAATGAAAAAGCTAGAAAAAATGAAAATAAGCTACTTTAAAACTTGGAATTTTGGCTGAATCTCCCTAAATAAGCTAGAAATAAGCTCAAAAGCCCACAGTGGCTTATAAACTTACAAAAGGGCTGTTTGGCTCTCTTTTTTGAAGCCAAATAAGCCAAGGAAGCCTTAAATAAGCTCACACATATTTCAAACAATGCTTATTAAGCATGAATAAGCAGAATTAGACTAAAAACTAAGGCTAAATAAGCTGGAAAAGCTAAGAAACTAAATTAAGCTTAAAAACACTCACTAACTACACATGAGCTTAAATAAGCTCAAATTAAGCTAAGAATCCTAAAAAGCTTTCTAAACTAACTTATCTTACCTAATGCAACTAAAAATAAGCAAAATGACTAAGCCATAAGCTCAAATAAGCCAATTGGGCTTTTGACTGTTTTGCAAACAGATGGGACAGCTTTTGGGGCTCAATTTTAAGCCCCTTAAGCTGTTTTTGAGGCCAAGTGGGGCCCACAGCCTTGGTGATTTGCCAATAAGCTTCAATAAGCCCCACTTATTTTGGGGTTTGAAACACCAATAAGCACACTTATAAGCAAAAACAAACAGACAGATTGCCTTATTTCTAAGGAAATTTTAAACTAAATGACTTTGGCTTATAAGACTCATTAAGCTACTAAATGGTAAATAAGCTAAAACTAGATCATGACTAACACTTAATTAACAAAGGGGAACAAAATTAAGCAAATAAGAACCACTAATAAGCCAGAATACAAGAATAAGCCTTTTGGCTCACACTCTTCACCAAAACATCAACAATGCCTTCCTTTACTTTGTATAAGGCCACTTAGAGGGCAGTTATAGGCTAGGGCCTTATCAGAGCATATAGGCTTTCTATATAAAGCCAAAAAAACTATGTTTCTTTTAAACAAGAAAACAAAAAGGACTGCAAAAAATAAGCTGTCTAGCACCAGGGGAGTTTTAAAAGAAAAATGACAAAAAGTTAGCTTAAAAATAAGCCACCAATTAAGCTTTAAAATGAAAAAGAATAAAACAGATGGACACAAGCTTCCAATGTAGCATGAGTACAAATATTTTAAAAGCTAAAATCAATTTAAAGCTGCTGAAAATAGGATTTGAAAAAGGCAGATTTGAAACTAAAGTTTACTTAACCAAAACTTTGACAAATTTGGTAAAACACAAGTAAGATGAAAGGGACATTAACTAATGACTTAGAACACAAATAAAGACTCATAAACACACGTAAAACCCTTGAGTTTGAAAGCTAGATCAAATGAGCTAGGATGCCAAACTGAATGTCAATACAGTATTTGCATACCACATAGATAACACCAAAAACAACCAAAAAAATTACAATTTCAAAAAACCAGCCTGAAAAATAACTTAGTAAGGCTGACCAAAAGAAGTCAAGGTGACCCAATGGTTAAAAACCAATTTTGACCCACTTTTAACCCTTGACCCAAACACCCCTTTTAAATATGTCTTACCAATTTTTGCTTATAAAAAGACTGATTTAGGAAAAGTTTTTGACAAACAATTGTCAAACCAACTTATTTAAATAATAATAAGCAAAATCCACCCACATATAAGCCATTTAAATAAGCAAATAAGGAAAAAGCAGTTTAAGACTAAATAAGGCAGTTTTACAAAAAAACTTAACTAAATGATTTCTAAACTTAAAAGCAAGCATAAAAGGTATAAATAAACATAAATAAGTAATGATAAGCTGGAATAAGCACTGCTACAGTAGTACTAAGCTAAAAATTGGAAAATGGACTTACAAGAGTCCTTTGCTTTTGAGGTTGGTTTAAGGACTCAACTTAGTCCTTAAATAGTCCTATGTGTCTCCCAAGAGACTCTAAAAAATTCTAAACCGAAGGCCATCCTTTATATTGCCTGCTCCATTCTGAATCTTGGCAGATTTTGGATTTTTAAATTAAGAGTGAAATAAGAACTTAACGCAATCACAAATCTAATGATCTTTCATCACTTTAAGATTAAACTGTTTTAAGAGAATTTTCCAAAGTCTTTCTAGATCTTTTTGAAGCATTTTCAATACGATTAAGGTATAATATTAAAAACAGGGCAGAATTACTTAAATTTCTTCAAACTTTCATTAAACTGAAAACAAGTTACAACACTCAGGAGATTAAGCTAAGAATTACTTAAAAATACGCTGAAAAGAAAGATAAAAGATTGCAAGAAAAAAAAGATGATCCTTTAGGCTTACAAAGGGGGTCTATTTATACTAAAAAAACTAGGTCTTCTTGTGTTTCTTCTGTGAGAGAGAACCATCACTTGTTTCTTTTCCTGTAGTGTCTCAAAAGCTAAATCCCAGCCGTTCATTTCCATTTTAGTTTCTTTGTAAGATCACACCATCGAATTGACTTGTGTTCTTCTGAAAATGGTGAAGATTTCAACTGTGTCAATGGTATCATGTGACCATGGTTGGTAGTGGAGGAGGGGGGATTGTTACCCAAGAGAGGGGTTTTTTGGTGTTGCAGGTTAAAAAGGGTGAGGATTTGGGGAAGAGAAACAGGGCGCGGGAAAAAGTGTTATAAGGGTGACAAGGATGGAAGTTTGGGGAAATGGCAAGGTTAGTCCCTCAAGTAAATTTGTTATGCATCAAACGACCTTGTGTTATATGAGTGTTGAGGGTTTGGCAAGAAACCCCTCAACTCATTATGACTTTTGCAAACATAGTCCTTGTTTGGTGTACAAGGTTTGAGGGTTTGCAGAAATGCCCCTCAACTTATAACTTCTATTCAAAACTAGTCCCCTTGTAATAACCACTTTAGGGGTGTTCAGAACTGCCTCCTTAAAGTTTTATTTTCCAATAAATAGGCAATTTCAGCCCCTATCTTTTATCTTCTTGTAATATAACTTTGGAATTGCAAATTTAGTCCTTAAGTTATATTTCTGCCCTCAGCTTCTCGAGGTTGACATCTGACTTTGTTTGGGATTGACTTTGACTTGACAGTTGACTTTTTCTGATGATTTTTTTGACATGATTGACTTTTAGCTTTGATTTGGCTTATCTTCACACACATTTGCCATGTCCGTGGACCATTTTGTTGTTTTGGCTTTTGTTTTTCGTCCTTATTGTGTGATATCCGTTTCCTGCACAATACAATTGGGGGCAAAACAAACATATATTTGGCTAGTTTTTGTCTGTTTTGGTTATTAAGGCTCGTTTTTAAAATAGGATATAAAATATGTTGTAATTAAGCACATATTAATTTGGTTTAGACTAATTTAAGAATGAACGGGATAGGGCAAAGTCCTAAGAGGGGCGTCCCATGGTGGCCCCATTATGCACCTGACCATCCATGTATGTTAGTTTGGTTTGACTTTTACTTATTTTATGAAATTTCTATATTAGAATATATCATAATCTTTTAAATTAGGTAAATTATCTCTAATTTTAATGTGAAAATATATTTTGATAATTATCTATTAAGCCTTATAAATAGAGGAGTCATTTATTGAATCAAACTAGTTTTTGTAAAAACCCTAATTTGGTTCTCCCCCCTCTTCTCCTTCCCTTAGCCGCCGGCCACCACCATATGCCGCTGCCACTTAGGGCACATAAACATATCGTGTGTTTGTGTGTCATTTAATTTGATCTTACGTGTTGCATGGTGTGATCTTAATTACTTGATTAGATCTAGTAATTATGATGGTGAATTGTCTTGATTGGATCATACCTCTTTATGGATGAGATCCATTGTAACTAGGGCTAGCACGCGAAGGAAGTTGTTTGAGTGTTAGTGTATGACTAACTATGATGCCAAATCATACTTTAGATCTGTGTTTGTGAAGTGACTGAATCGTTCATCATTATTAGATAACTATTAACTAGGGTTTGCAACTATTGTTCATGTTTATGGTTCGTTGATCTATAGAGATGCAAATCCGGAGATATGTTCGAGTTGCTGTTTGCTAAAAGGTACACATGCTCTTATTGTATTTTATATGATTAACTATATTAGTTATATATGGATCTTGTTGCTAGAAAAGTATTTGTATAAATTGTGATTTTAATAAGTCTTACGTTGCATGTTTATATGATAGATCTGCTATTTGATTGTCAAATAATTTTAAAATTACGAGTTTATACACTTAAGTTAAAAAAAAACAAATAAGGGCTACTTGCGTTTTCCTCTGCAGAAGACACAGTGGCAAACGCCTAGTTTGTAACGGGACATAAGTCCGCTAACAAACATCCAATACCCAGTTACAGCCCAAAAAACACATAAGGCCCAATAAATTACCAAAAGACCAAAATGACATGCCATAGCACAAACGAACGAATTAATGACCAAAAGGCATCGAATACACGCCTAATGTATAATAGGTCAATAACCATGGTAAATAAGAACAGTCACAATTATTTATAACCAACAAAATATTAATAAAAGTTATCAACATACTTTGATTAAATACATTAACGATCAGATCACCATTTTATACCCGATAGGACAGTTTAAAAAACCCTAAAATTATCCGATTAACCGATTAGGCAGTTAAAAACCCTATAATTTTATATCCGATTAACTGATTGGACGGTTAAAAACCCAAAATTCGTAACTGATATGAACAACAAACACGATTTGAAGAACAAGCAACGGATTTGAATGAATGAGTATGAACAGTGAGCAAAAATCCCTTATTTTGCAAAATATGAACAAATGAAAGAATGATAAAAATGTGAAACTGAATGAATGAATGAATCAAATGGATATCATTGTCTAAAATTCGGTTATATATTAGCTGAAAGGAAGAAAGAAATCCAGGAACGAAGGGGGAAAGGAGAAAAAAGAAAAAGAAAAAGGCGATCAGATAAGAGAAAGAAAAAGGGAGAAGAAGAGATAAAGTATGTGGGAAGTATAATAACTAAAATGCCCTCGGTTTAAAAAAAGGGGGTACACGTGTCAAATTTTGGTTACTTTCTAGCCTTTTTATTTTGGTGTGGCTTTCTATTTGAACGCCTACCATTATAAGCGTAAGGTCATGATCCTCTAGAATGTAGGAGAAAAACGCATAATTAAAAAATATAAAAGCATCTCAAGCAAATACGTGTTTCCCCTTTCAGCATTTTCATTTCACATTCATATCTTCTTCTCTTTCACAACTTACTAAATCTTTACCCCAATTTAGGTTTAAAAGTAACTCAAAATAACAAAATTAGGTCTTGAGTTTTATTCAATTTCATCATATATTTCTTCATTGGTTACAAATTACAACCCTTTTCAAGAATACGAATTTAATCAAATTAGGGTTTCATTCAATTTAGGTAAAACAAAATTATTATGACAAATCTTGATCAACAAACCTTGAATTAACATCAATTCTTCTGCTCTCGTTTTTCAGCTTAATTTCATAATTTTTAGGTTTTTCTCAATCGTTTTTGTTTGTTATTGATTAATTTAGCTTTCTACTCTCTTAAATCATTAATCTCATTCAAACTCCAATTTTCCGACTGTATCGATTCTCCAGCACAGCCTCGTTGGGGATAAACGACCCGGGGATATTCTATACTACTCCTCGGTTTCATTGATTGTGTTTTTAAATTATATTTTATTATATATATTATATATATAGTATTTTAAGAACCAATCAAGCGACGCCGGTCGTGAAGTTTCCATATCATTTTGCACCCTCGGAAATGCAGGAATTGTCTGAACAACTACGAGAGTTACATGACAAGGGTTTCATACGACCTAGTCATTTTCCGAGAGGAGCACCTGTGTTATTTATGAAGAAAAAGGATGGTTCTTTACGCATGTGTATTGGTCATAAGGAGTTGAACAAATTAACTGTTAAAAACCATTATCCACTTCCTAGGATTGATGACTTGTTTGATCAGTTACGAGGAGCGTGTCCTTTCTTAAAGATAGAGTTACGGTCAGGTTATCATCAGATACGGGTGCATGAAGATGACATTCCAAAGACCGCATTTCAAACAAGATACATACATTTTGAGTCCACGGTTATGCCTTTTGGGTTAACCAATGCACCAGCGGTTTTCATGGACTTAATGATCCGGTTTTGCAAACCATACTTAGGTAGGTTTGTAATCGTATTCATTGATGACATTCTGGCCTACTCAAAGTCGAAGGAGGAACATGAAGTTCATTTGAAGTTAGTGTTGGAGTCATTGAGGAAGGAGAAGTGGTATGCTAAGTTTTCTAAGTGTGAGTTTGGTTGGAAGAAGTACATTTTCTTGGTCACGTGGTCAACCCTAACGTATTCATGTGGACCCGAGTAAGAGTGAGGCAGTGAGGAATTGGATGATTATTCTTAAGATTGACAGGTTACAACACGACGTTCATCGTGATTTTTTTAAGATTGTTGAGCCCCCTTACTTCCCTAATTGAGAGGAATCAGAAGTATGAGTGGAGCGTAGAATAAGAAGAGGCTTTTCAGACTTTGAAGAATGATTTGTGTGATACTCTGATAAAGCGAATATAGTGGGTGGTGCGTTAAGTAAAAAGGAGAGAGTGAAATTAAGATGAGTTAGAGGAATGATATTGGCAGTCCAAAGTGAGGCGTTCAAGCAAGAGAACATACTCGCAGAAAGGCTACGTGGTTTAAATCAACATATGGAAAGAAAAGGAGACGAGAGTTTGTACTTTATGGATCGAATTTGGGTTCTATTGGTAGGAAGTGTAATGGATGAGGCCCATGCATCAAGGTACTTGGTACATCCAGGAGCGGATAAGATGTACTATAATCTTAGAGACATGTATTGGTAGCCACGTGTAGAAAAGGATATAGCTACCTATGTTAGCAATTATCGGATTTGTTTAAAGGGTGAAGGCTGCAATGTAAAAGACTTTTGGCTTGCTGCAACAGCCTGAGATACTTGAGTAAAAATAAGATAGAATCACCATGGATTTTATCACTAAATTTCCAAGGTCAAGGTAGTGAGTATGATGTGATTTGGGTGATGGTCGATAGACTAACCAAGTTAGCTCATTTTCTAGCTATATAAGAAGATTTCAAGATGTAAAGTTGGCAAGGATTTATATTGATGAAATAATAGCAAGGAATGGAATTCTGGTGACGATCAACTCAGATTGAGATGGATGATTTACCCCGTGGTTTTGGCAGATGATGCAGAAAGTGTTAGAGACGCGATTGGATTTGAGTACTGCTTAGCATCCTTAAGCGGATGGATAAAATAAACATATGATTCAGACTTCGGAAGATATAATGAGGGCATGTGTTATCGATTTTGGTGGTAATTATCATTTGAGCATTCGGTGTGTTCTGTTTGAAGCTTTGTATGGAAGGAAATGTAGGTCGCATGTTTTATGGGCAGAGATTGGAGATAATAGTTTGACTGGACTTGAGTTAGTACAAGAAATAACTGATAAGGTAGTGTTAGTAAAGGAAAAGCCCAAAGCGGCGAGAGATCGTCAAAAGAACTATGTTGGTTATAGGTGTAAGACGTTAGAATTTGAGGTGGGAGATCGTGTATTGTTAAAGGTGACGCCTTGGAAGGGCGTATTTCTATTTTGAAAAGAAGGGTAAGTTAGCACCGAGATATGTAGGACCGTTTGAGATCCTTTATAGGATTGGCCTTGTAGCTTATAAGTTGAGGTTACCTGAGGAGTTGAATAGCGTGCATGACACCTTTCATGTATTAAATCTAAAGAAGTGTCTGACGGATGCTAATTTGCATGTGTCATTGGATGAGATCAAGGTCGACAAGACACTTTGTTTTGTCGAGGAACCTATACAGATTATGGATCAAGAAATTAAGAAGTTAAAACGTAAGAAGATAGCACTAGTGAAAGTTAGATGGAATTCGAAACATGGTCCTGAGTTTACTTGGGAAACGTGGTCCTGAGTATTAAGTATCCACAGTTGTTTGTGGACCGAGTTGTTAAGCCTGCTAGTTAAATCTTGGGATGAGATTTCCTCAAGGAGGGGATACTGTGACACTAGTGATTTAATCAGGTTAGTGATGCCTTTAGAAATGGCTAAGAGTTCGTTTTGTGTGATTTCTTGTGTGTTGTGTGTTAAATATGTGTGCTAAGTGATTTGAATAGGTGCATGATGTCATTTTTATGTATATGATCATCTCATTTTGAGTGCGTTTGTGTTTGGTGATGAGTAGTCCATTTGTTCACGTATAGTGATAATGGAATGGAATGACGTATTGCATGCAATGCTACGTCGATAGTTGGATGATTTTCTGTTAAGCGTTTATGGGAAACGTATCATGTTGGTAATAAGTGAAGTGAGAGAAATTTGGATATTTATAGAAGACTTTGTAAGTATAGAAAATAAATTGTGAAATGAAAAGTTATTTTTAGAATGTTAGTAAGTAGCGTTTATGTAAAAAGGTTTACCCAAATTAGCTTAGGTTTTTATGAAAACTTAAGGTAATGAAGATAATTAGTTAATTAATAAATAAATAAAAATAAATAAAATAAATATAATTAAAAAGGGAGGTGTGTCTGGTTTTAAAGAAAAAGAGAAAAAAGGGATTTAAGTCTAATCTAGTTAGGAAAGTATCTTGGGATTATCTTAAAACTTATTGTAAAGCCTATACATACCAAAAACCTTCCTCCCCTTGTATTTTTGTGTTCCCAACCGAATTTCACAAGAAGAAAGAAAAAAAAAGATTTTTTTAATCAAGAACGAGTAGGTGATTTAGTGTTTCAAGAATCAAGATTTAGGTATATTTCAATTAATCTTTTGTTTAATCTTTCTTTAAAACATGTAACAATTAATATGATGGATCATTAGGGTTTTAAAAACATCTATAATTAAGGATTTTTTTTATCATGTTAGAGTGTTTAGGATTTAATTAGGATCTTATTGGTGTAAGTGGTTAGAGTTAGATCGCTTTAATTCATGATTCAGAGTTGAACGGAATTTAGGTCTGTGTTTAACTGATGATATCTAGATATTAAAAACATGTTTTGATATGATTCCAATGCCTAAATTGTAGTTTAAAGAATCTATTTTTCAAAAAGTCCAGCCTCGATTGATTTGGAGTTCGGGAAGTTGGTTAAATATTGGTTACAAGAAAATTGTCAAAACAGTAAATACGGGTCAGAATTAGGTCATGTTTGGGAGGGTAAAACCCTAACTTAAATGTGGAATAAAGGTTAGCAAATATACAGTGATTAATTTCTATATGTATATAAAAAACCCTAAAAGGAGAGATTCTGATTTTGTGTCTAAGTATGGTATTTAGGGTCATACTTTTTAGTGTGCAATCAGATTTGAATTGGGACAGTTTTGAAGGATAGTTGCACATGTAATGGGAGCTTGGGAATCACAAGTTAGTTAGTAAACTCATAGATGAACTTAGATGATTTTTGGTATAATTTATAAAGGTCGGCAAGTAAGGTTTTTAAGAGAGTAAATATACACTAAAATTTTGCATTTCTGAATAAATTGTAGTTAACTAGTGTAATGTGTTAATGAAGTGGTTAAGGTTGGGCATGGTGTCGGGGTGACCCATGATGGTTAATCACACCCATAGATATCCATCATATGTGTGTTACATGGACTAGAGCTTTTAGCTTGGTCGCGTGTAACCGTATTTATTTATTTGTATAGTTACGTAATAGAAATTGGAAGCTGCGTTTTGAGCATTCAGGTGAGTTACATAGTCCCACTTTTTATTGCGTTTTAAACTTGGATGAAATGAAGCAAGTGTTGAAATAGGTTTTAAATTTTTGTGACTATGGTTAATTAAATGGATGGACTAATATTTGACATGATATCGTTATGTGCTACATGTTATGTGATATGATAATGATGTATTGTTGCCTAGTCAGGATGGTTACTTGCGGGTATCCATGGCCTGAGATAGAGGGAAAAGGATTTGGTATGATCCAAGATCGATTGAGGTTGTCTGCTTAGTGTTTGTGTGGTTGATTGTGTAACACCCCCAACAATGTGTCACAGCGGAAATATGTCTGAGGGCGTTACTTCATAATACAACATCACAAAAACAAGAGAACGCCTTTAAATGTTGGTCCTTTGCAAAAAGGTAATCTCGTTATTTTCTTCTTGAAATTGATTATAGTGATTAACCCATAATTGCGATCACAATAAAAGCTTGAGAAGCGATACAACGAGATTTGATCCTTTTGCATGTAGTAGAAATTCATGGATGAAATCATGTCAAATTTAGACTCCAATACACATCAACTAAGCCAAGCATCTAATTCACCTGAGAAAAACATGCTTAAAAGTGTCAACATAAAGTTGGTGAGTTCATAGATTTTTGTAAGTATAAATGTAATTGTTGAAATCAAAAGATTTATAAAGTATGCATGACCATCAATCCTTATAATAGTCACCAAATTGTACATATGAAAGTTGGACCGTAATTGTTCAAAGTATGCATGATAATTAAAACTATCACGAAATGTTTCAAGTATGTATTGCCCAATGAGTGATTACGATTACTCTAAGTTCATGAAACCGATGCACTATGTACCCATCGTAGGTGTCCCCTCCAAGAACACCCGGGCCGTAATGGAAACCATATGTACCCATCGCAGGTGTCCCTTGCAAGAACACCCAGGCAGAAATGAATATGTACCCCTCGCAGGTGTCCCCTCCAAGAACACCTGAGCAGTAATGAATATGTACCCCTCTCAGGTGTTCCCTCCAAGAACACATGGGCATTTACTTGTAGTTATCCGTTCAATCCGCTTAAGCTAATTCGTAATCATTTTAAAAGTAAAGTATGTATTTGTGACCAAAATGAAGTCAAGTAATGTATCCCATAGCGAGCTATGTAAATGAGTGTGTAAACCAATTTGTAATCAACCATGAAATAGCATTTGGCAAACAACATGTTCTCACCCCAAAAATATATGAAAAACAAGTAAAACATGGGGCTATAAACTCACCTCGATGTTGTAGAACGATTGGCGGGAATGCACATATTAAGCACAACACAAACGGAAACCGAAACGACTCGATCAAGAAGTTGCGGTTTATCCTAACGACTATGACCCACTAGCCTAGGATAATGTATTTGAGTTTTCCGATGGATGATTACATCAACGCGACACGTTGATAAAAGATTAGATCTCAGGTTGTAATAGTTCGGTGGTTGGTTAAATAAAATAAAACGAAAAGTAAACGCAAAGCATGTAATATATTCTGTATATATTACATATGAAAAATTGAACAATTATATAATTCATATCATGAATTATATAACCAAGGCAAACAACCAAAAGCATAATTCAAAATGTATATAATACACAGCATGTATTATACATAGGGAAAAGTAATTATAATAAGAGCACGTAAGAAAAATAATTAAAACAACATAAATCACATGTGTTTGGAAATCACCATATAAGTTACAACGAATTCCTGGATATAAAAGTAACCGCACGTTTTATAGTTGAGAATTATGTAAAACGATGTTTTCAAAGCTTTTACAAAAGTTATGACTTTATCTTCTAGTCGGGAGTTATAAAATAATATTATATAATTTAGTATTTCATTTTCTTGACGGGTTGTAGCTAAAATAGTTGTCTCATTTGTAAAAGTATAGTTCTCGTTTGTTTATCTGGTTATTATATAATAACAAATTAATACTCTTAAACTATATAACCTTGTCCTTTTACCGAGTTTCTAAAATAATAGAAGCTTTAGTGAAACATCACTAAGTATAGAAATTTATATAAATTTCGACATAACCTTTTCGTTTATACAACGTTTCCCATATTTATAAAATCTAATGTTTTCCACTTTCCAAACAACCCGTGTTGCAAAATATCCACGTTTCACTTATATCTTAACAAGACAACATATTAATATAGCACAAGTTTATTTAACCCATTAAATCACCATAGATTCGATTTTATATTTATAAAATCTTACGATATATTTATTAGCCGATTTATATAAACCAAACGCACCCTTGTGGTTAATCTGTTAACCCAAACGCACCCTTTCGGTGTTTCTGTTAACCCAAACGCACCCTTGTAGTGAAACTGCTAAACCAAACGCTCCCTTATAGTGAAACTGCTAAACCAAACGCTCCCTTATAGTGGAACTGCTAAACCAAACGCTCCCTTATAAATGGAACTGCTAAACCAAACGCTCCTTATGGTTTATCTGCTAACCACCAAATAAACGCACCTAATAGCATTTAGCACAAGCAAAACCACCCTTGTTAGTGTATCTACACAGCCAAACTCACCCTACTGCTAGTGTTTCTTTAAACCAAAATACAGCACTCCTTGTGGCAATTTCTAATACTATAACGCTGCCCCTTAGTAGTAAATTTCTAACATACCAAACCACCCAATTTGTGGTGTAACCCAAAAACAAATGCACCCTTTGTGTTTTTATCAACACCAACGCACCCCTTATGTGTGTTAACCACCTAAACAAACACCCCATTGTGGTTAGGTGGCTGCCACCGAAACGGCACCTAGGTAGGTTCAACTAAAACCAACAAACCACCCTTATGGCTGCAACTCAAACGCACCCGCTAGTGCTGACTCATAAACCCAACGCAACAAATTAAAAAACCCTTTGGTGTCTTATAAAAACCAACACTACCCCTCCTCGGTGCTTTTAAAAAAACGAACGCACCCTCTCGTGGTATTTAAGAAAACCACACACACCCTTGGTGGTGTTTTCAAAGCCAACCAAAACGCTCCCTTTGTGGTGGTGGCTGGTGCGGTGGTGGTGGAGTGCGGGTTGTGGTGGTGTGGTGCTGATTGGTGGTAGTAATCGCGTGGAGTGATGATGTGGTGGGGTAGTGTTTCGGTTGTGGTGTGATTCGGATACGTGGGTTCGTGGTGGAGATGATGATGTAGCCATAGTGAAGGAGGGTGGTTGGCTTGGTGGGAGCGGGGCGACTCGGCCAGAGATCGGCCGAAGTGGCCGGAGATGGGGATGAGCGAAACTGGAGCTAGGTTTTCACAAGACAATCAAAAGAAACCCTAATCACTTTCATATATATACTTGAAACTTTTTAAAAAATGACAAGTGGATAGAACTTTAGGGATTAATGTTGTAAATATTATCATAGGGACCATAAGTGTAACTTTTGGTAAATATTGGTTCGGGACTCATTTAGGCTAGTTAACGGATGATTCAAAACACGAAACTTGCGCCATTAGCTTTCCAAATGAACTTTTTCCTATGAAATAGAGTATTCACTCTACTAATATTGCATAAAATAGTTTTATAACATATATTTAAAATTTTATTATTTATTTGTGTATCATCACGATAAAACTTTAATCCGTAAAATAAACTTTAACTTAAATCCTCGCGTTTTTAATAAACGTTTTTGAAATAAAATGTTAAATGATTTATTAAATATTTTTATTTAATAAAAAGTGATAATTAAATATAAATTTAATTATTTTTTATGTCAGTACGCGTTGCGTGCGGCTTTCAAAATTTTTCCAGTCTTTTTCTGCTTGTTTTCGGGTCTCGGGTAAAACTGAAAAGTTGTCCGGAATATTCTTTTACATCAATTTCATTAGAGTCCGATGTCGTAAAACGTGATTTTAGCGGTCGTTTTTGATAAGTAACTTAGGAATAAACATATATCTTTCTGTTTCAAGTCAAATAAAAAAAGTAAAAAAAATTGCACGATGAGATATATGTAAAAATAAATATGATTTATTATTTAAATATGTTTCGAAAAATTACTGGTTACGCGGTAATCGTTTTAATGTGACAATAAAAGAGCAAAAATCAAAAAGTCAAGTCGGACCCGAAAAGTCAAAGGGTAAAATAGTCATTTAAAATTTCGAAAATTGCCGGTTGTTATAGATTGGATTGAATTGCATGTTAGCTTGTATGTTAGTTAGCATAAATGTCATGCGAAAGTATTGTTTTATAATCACAGTAATTCGGTTAATGATTTTGAAAAAGGATTGAATATGTGTGTCTGAAAACCTATGTTTCTCACCAACCATTGTGTTGACGTATAAGCATCATTTTTTAGGTTTCAGCAGGAATGAGATTAAAGTAAAAAAAAGTGCTAGATGGACCGTAGGCAGCTGGCGAAGTTTAGTTATCTAGATTTCGTTATTGTTTTGGATGATAAACGTAAATTGTTTTTTTTGTTAGGATGTATAAATTTTTGCATGTCATAGACGCTGGCATGAACTACTTCATTTTCCAATGACAGACGAGCCTTTTGGATTTTGTGATGTGTTTGGGAATTTCAGACACTACTGTTCCTATACCTTGTATTTTATCATGTTTAAGATTCTTATATAGACGCCAATGTTATGTGATTGAATCCCTTCTCGTCGCGCCTAACGCATTTCCGCCTTGGCGGGGTGTGACAAGAGTAATTTAACATTTAAAGTCCTTGAAAATTTATTTCAATATTTTTTAAACCATTAAAAGAAGATTTTTATCCTTATCTTAGGATAAGCGCACTGAAGCGTACACTTTCCTATGACATTCGGGTCCGCGTTATAGTCTGAAGTAACTGTAAGCCATTAAATAATATTATAAATGAAATGTTTTAAAACCTATGACCTCTTGCACGAGCCTTCATTTACATACCATGTTAATGAAATCAGACCATTTCTAGGTAGGTAAAGTTATCGATTTCAAAGACATTCGAGAAATTCTTTTTTGGTATTTTTTGAAAATTTTTTAGATTTTTATTTGGTTTTTGACAGATTTTTCTATTTTGTATTTTATTTTCTTGGTTTTGGGTATTTTTGTATTTATCTTTTCGAACAATTATAAACAATATGATGTTTGATAAGATATTCAAGGCAGTTTTCTTGCAAGATCTCTAGTTCGTATGGAGTCAAACATCTCATACCGAGTCGGCCTACTATATACTCAAACCTTTCTTTTGAAAGAGGTTTCATAATAGATCCGCTAACTGGTAATCGTAATCAGTCTCGATAAAGTATAATTCGATGATACCATTTTTGACTTGTTCATTGATAAAGTGATATCGGTACAGATTAATGTTTAGTTTAGGAATAGTTGTAACCGGATTACGAGAAGGATTAGGCGCCTTTGAGTCATAGTGATTGGGTATGTTAATCAAATTGAAAGCATAATCTTGTCAGTTGAGTTCGCATCCAAAGGACTTGAGCACAACATGCAGATAGAGACACATTCTCAGCCTCGGCTGTTGACATAGATGTGCAGTCCTACTTTTTCGATGACCAACTCACGAGCTTGTAACTTAGGAATTGTATGCCACTAGATGTACCTGACGCGTATCAATCAACTTGGTGATGACATCTAAAAAGGTGATTAGTTTCAAAACCAAGTCCTTCAGATGCTAGAGTCCTAATGTGAATGGTCTTCTTGAGGACCGAAAGATACTTTAACCTCCTTAATGTGCTTTTATGAGGCATTGCTGATAGCTGAGCTAAGAAACACGTTGCTTCACTAAATCTGTTCTACTAGATATCAGATATAATTAGTGACACCAATTATGCTATGATATTTCGTTGATTTATGGGTATTCACTAAAATCTGTATCGAGCTTAGGTTTAGTAGTTATTGGTGTACCAAACTATCGCATTTGTCCATACCATATTTTTTAAGGATGTGTAAAGCGTACTTAGGTTGGTTGATAAATATACCTTTTGGGATTGGTGGATCTGAAGTCCTAAAAGAATTTCAGTTCCCCCATCATGGACATTTCGAATCTACTATGCATTAACTTTTCAAACTTTTTAGATAGTTTTGGGTTTGTGGAACCGAAAATTATGTCAGCTACATAAATTTGCACAAGTAGGATGTCCTCCTTGTATCTTATCGTAAACAGAGTAGGGTCTATAGTACCTTTTGTGAATCCTTTTAAAACCAAGAATTTTGAAATTTCATCATACCATGCTCTTGGAGCATATTTCAGTCCATAAAGTGCTTTCCTGAGGCGGTAGACTTTGTCTGGATGATCTAGATCAACAAACTCGTCTGGATGACTAACATATACCTCTTCTTTCAGTGGACCATGGAGAAAGTCGTTTTAACGTCCATCTTGAAGATAGGAAATGACTTGTATGCAACGTAGGCAATGAAAATCCGTACAGCTTTCAATCGAGCAACTGGTGCAAAAGATTCCTAAAAATCGATGCCCTCTTCATGTATGACGATAATCCCATACGCTACTATAAACAAGAAAAAAAAATAGAACCTTGTTAGGAATTACATTACTCTCTTCATCTTTCTTGTTTTATATAACCACTTTAGACCAATAACTGTTTTGCTAAAGGGTTTGTCAACAAGTTCCCAAACAACAAGTCTGTCAAACTGATGAAGCTCTTCTTGCATTGCTTTAATCCGCACATCATCAGCTATTGCTTCCTTGATGTTCTTTTGTTTGGTTTTACTCACGGTGAGTGCGAACATACACAATTCTGGATTAGTAGCAAGATGTCTTCTAGTCTGAATTGGATTTGAAGGATTATCACCTACTTGTGCTAGAGGATGATCTTTAGTCCAACGGTATTCAGAAAGGTGTCCTTGGTAGAATTCATTTATGTTTAACGGATAAATTTAACGTGACGATGATTCACCAATTTTTGTTTTCGGTGCAAAAGGATTAGTGAACTCATATGCGTCAAACACTGCATCATCTACTTGAATAGTGTTATCTTCTTCAGTATGTACATGTGAAGTTGGATTAGTCAGATCAGGTATGTTGTGAAAAATCAATTGAGGTTCGTCTGCAATGATATGTGAGAAATCACATATCCTTTCTATATCAAAAATGTCCCTAAAAAGATAAAATTATGCATAAAATACTTGTATATTGCTTGTTTTGTCTTTGTGATTGGGTAGGTACGGATATTACAAATAACACAGGAAAACGGCCAAAATCGGACAAAAATGGACACGAGATCGAATAGAGTGCACAAGAGCCGGGAATTTGATAGCAAGAAAGGTCAAAAAGTCAACCATTGGTCAACCATGGTCAACAAGTCAACTCTGGTCAAACTTATAAAGACAAAATTCCAAAATAACCAAAACAACCCCTTGAAATTAAACCAAATTGCAAAGATATCCCTTAAACCCTAACACCGTTATCTTTTTATTAATAAAAGATAACGGTCTCTCTCACACCACAAAGAGAGAGTAAAAAGAAGATCGTTGTTTTAATTTTTTTTTTTTTATAAAATTCCCCCTTTTATTAGATAAAAAGATAAATGGTGTTAGGGTTTAAGGAAACTTGCAATTTGGTTTAATTCAAGGGGTTGTTTTGGTATTTATGAAATCTTGTCCTTATAAGTTTGACCAGAGTTACTTGTTGACCAATGTTTTGATACATGTGTTGACTTTTGACCTTTCTTGGCTATCAAAATCCCGGCTCTGTGCACTCAATTCGATCCGTGTCCATTTTTGTCCGAATTTTGGCCGTTTTCCCTGGTTATTTGTAATATCCGTACCTACCCAATCACAAAGACAAAACAAGCAATATACAAGTATTTTATGCATAATTTTATCTTTTTAGGGACATTTTTGATATAGAAAGGATATGTGATTTCTCACATATCATTGCAGACGAACCTCAATTGATTTTTCACAACATACCTGATCTGACTAATCCAACTTCACATGTACATACTGAAGAAGATAACACTATTCAAGTAGATGATGCAGTGTTTGACGCATATGAGTTCACTAATCCTTTTGCACCGAAAACAAAAATTGGTGAATCATCGTCACGTTAAATTTATCCGTTAAACATAAATGAATTCTACCAAGGACACCTTTCTGAATACCATTGGACTAAAGATCATCCTCTAGCACAAGTAGGTGATAATCCATATTTTTTTTTTTTTGTGTTCTTTTTTGTTTTTTCAATCCAATCAGACTAGAAGACATCTTGCTACGAAGCCAGAATTGTTAATGGTCGCATCACCGTGAGTAAAACAAACAAAAGAACATCAAGGAAGCAATACTGCTGAGTTCGGATTACATCAAAGCAAGTAAGATGCTTCATCAGTTTGACAGACTTGTTGTTTGGGAACTTGTTGACAAACCCTTTAGCAAAACAGTTATTGGTCTAAAGTGGTTATATAAATAAAAAAAAGTTAAAAAAAATTTAAAAAATAAAAATTTTAAATTTAAAAAAAATAAAATAAATAAATAATAATAATATAATAATATAATAATAATAATAGAAAGAGAGAATTGCAAAAATGGTCCTTGTGGTTTAGCCAAATTGCAGAGGGTATTTTAGTCTTTTTAATCGGTCAAAATTCGACCAAGGACCAAAAGTGGAACTAAACCTTCAAAATAAGGACGTTTTTTGCAATTTCACAATTCGACGGACCAAATCTGCAATTTGACCAAACTAAAAGAATCATTTTTGCAATTTACTCTAAAATTTAGTTATGAAACATGTAACACATATCTACCAATTCATTCAGATCAAAAAATTCTCGCGGAAAGATCTTCAATAGGCGACAAAAACGATGTCGTCTTGGACTAGAGCCAACATAAAAAAAATACTAACAGCCCAATATTCAGCCCACAATAAATAAATAAAAATAGTTATAAAACTTACCCTCAACTTTTAACTATTTACAACATTTTTATATAATAAAATTTATTTATGAAACATGTAACACATATCTACCAATTCATTCAGATCAAAAAATTTCTCGCGGAAAGATCTTCGAATTGCGAACAAAACGAGCACAATATTGCAATGCTTCTGACATACGTACGATTTTATAAAAAATGTTTATGCGAACATAACGAGCCCAATATTGCAATGCTTCTGACATACGTATGATTTTATAAAAAATGTTGAAGTTTAATACCATATATATATTTTTTTAAATCAAAACACACCCTAAATAAACGACAGGGGTTACAAACGTACAATTCTATGAATGTTTAAATTATATAAATAACATATTCTTTTTTGCCCATTTATGTCCGTATTTAAAAACAGATTTCACATTCATATTTATATTTATATATATACTAAAAGTCGTTCGCTCGCGAAAAAATCCAACTCACACCACCGTTTTGGTCTTTTAAGTCCCATTAATGTTTATGAACTTTAATAAGTAAATACGTTTAGTGTATGATTCCAGGTAACTGTCATACTATATAAATACGAATACCACATATTTTGTTAACCAAATAAGTAAAAAATACTATACTCGCCCCAACGACAAATACTCATTGAAATTCCGTGATAGTTAAAAAAATGCTTAGTGAAATAAAATGCATGCGTCGAATAAAAGTTAGCCCCGTCGCAACGCGCACGCACATTTCCACTGAATACTCATTCAAAATCAAATCATAAAAAATTACGGGTCGCCGCAACGCACGGGCCATCTTCCGTGATAGTTAAAAAAATGCTCGGTGAAATAAAATACATGCGTTGAATAAAAGTTACCCCAGCCGCAACGCGCGCGCACATTCCCACTCAATACTCATTCGAAACCGAATTGCAAAAGATTCTGGCCTGCCGCAACGCGCGGGCTATCTTGCTTGTAATTAACATTTGTTAAGATGTAAGGGTCACATTTGTAAGCCGAATTAATTTAATCAATATATACCATTGGTCATGAGTTATGACCATAGACCTTGGAAGCATCCTTCTATCTACTATGCAAGCCATTTTGTAGTCTGGTTAATACACAAAAAAGTTACTAAAGTTTGGTTAAATGTTCACCTAAGTTACTAAAGTTTTTTTGGTTACAAATAGGTTACTCATGTTATGTTAACCGGTTACATAGGTTACCCCGTATGTTTTAACCTTTTGTTACAAGTTAACTGTCTACGTGGCATGGGAGGTGTCAATTTTTTTTTAATAACAGTGATTAATAAAAAGGGAAAAGTCTCATTTCTCTCTTTCATAGATACCATCATCACCTTATATCACATCTCTCTCACTTTTTCATTTCAAACAATTGATAGAGCTCACCGATGTCACACCCCGCCAAGGCGGAACGAGGCGCAACGAGAAAGGGAATCATCACAACACATTGGCGTCTATATAGAGAAACTAAAACATGCATAAAATACAAGGTATAGACATGTAGTGTCATGAAAATACCCAAATACATCAACACAATCCAAAAGGCGTCTGACATTGAACTGAAGGCAGTTCATGTCAACGTCATGACATTCAAACATTCATACATCCAAAAAAAATAACAGAATCTAGATAACTAAACTTCGCCCGCTGCCTACGGTCCATCTAACCAATTTTCCTAACTTTAATCTCATCCTGCTGAATACCTGAAAATGATGTTTATACGTCAACACAATGGTTGGTGAGAAACATAGGTTTTCAGACACACATACTCAATCCATTTCCCAAAACAATTTATCCAAATACCGTGATTATAAAACAATACATTTTGCATGACAATTATGCTAACTAACATACAAGCTAACATGCAATTCAATCCAATCATATCAAACCAACAAATCATATACTGGGTAGGCGTACCCATCTGATCCCTCATAACCAACACTCGATGTCCCTTGACATGCCTAACACAGTACATGCAAGTAAAACCACCAACCTTGCCATGCCAAACACAGTACATGCAAGTCAATCCAATCAACCACTCAAACACCAAGCAGACAACCTCAATCGCTCTTGGATCATACCAAATCCTTTTTCTCACAAGCTCAGGCCATGGATACCCGCAAGTAATCCTCCTGACTAGGCAACAATTCCTTCCACTAAACAGGCCATGGATACCCGCAAGTAACCCTCCTGACTTAGTCCACACATCAATATCACATCACATAACATGTAGCACATAACGCATATCAGTCACATAATAGTCCATGCATTTACACTAACACATAATCACATAAATTTAAAACTCATTTCAACACTTGCATCATTTCCATCCCAAGTTTAAAACAATGTAAAAAAGTGGGACTATGTAACTCACCTGAATGCTCAAAACGCAGCTTCCAATTCCTATCACGCAACTATACAAATAAATAAACACGGTTACACGCGACCAAGCTAAAAGCTCTAGTCCATGTAACATACATATGATGGATGTCTAAGGGTTTGATTAACCATCATGGGTCACCCCGACACCATGCCCAACCTTAACCACTTCATTAACACATTACACTAGTTAACTACAATTTATTCAGAAATGCAGAATTTTAGTGTATCTTTACTAACTTAAAAACCTTACTTGCTGACCTTCATAAATTATACCAAAAATCACCTAAGTTCATTTATGAGTTTACTAACTACCTTGAGATTCCCAAATGCTCATTACATGTGCAACTATCCCAAATAAAATCCAACTTCAAAACTGTCCCAATTCGGATCTGATTGCACACTAAAATGTATGGCCCTAATTACCCTACTTAGACACACAATCAGAAGCTATCCTTCTAGGGTTTCTTTATATACATATTGAACCTAATCACTGTAGATTGGCTAACCTTAATTCCACTTTTAAGTTAGGGTTTTACCCTCCTAAACATGACCTAATTCTGACCCGTATTTACTGTTTTGACAACTTTTCTTGTAACCAACATTTAACCAACTTCCAGAACTCAAAATCATTCGAGGCCGGACTTTTTGAAAAATAGACTCCTTGGGCTACTGTTTAGACACCAGAAACACCCTAAAAATCGTTACCATCATGGAGATATCATCTCATTAACACAACCCTAATTCTGCAAAACCCTAAATCAAGATCTAACGCAAATCGAAATGCACCGTTTGCATAATCATGCTTCTAAATTATCCCTAAACACAATATGATCATAAAACTCTATATACTTACTGAATTTTTATAAACCCTAAGATCCATCACATTACATGTTACATGAATGCAAGAGTTAAACTAGGTTAAGGATACATACCTCTTGATTACTAGCTCCTAACACAAACCCTAGCAAAACCTTGGATCAAATTCTTGTTCTCCTTGTTCTTAGGGATGGAAGTCGACTCAAAAGGGATATGGGGGATGAATGAGTCATTTTTTAGCTTATGGATCCCTTATCTAACTAACTAGAATCATAATCCTAGTCAAACTCCTAAGATAAGGCCCAAAATCTCTCTTCTTTTCTTTTTCCTTTCTTTGGCCGATTTCTACATACACATACACATACATATATTTATTTTTATTTTTTTTAATTATTAATTAACTAATTATATTCATTACCTTAAGTTTTCATAAAAACTTACGCTAATTTGGGTAAACCTTTTTACATAAATGCTACTTACTAAACTTTCTAAAAATAACTTTTCATTTCACATTTCACTTTCCATTTTTGGAAAGTTTGCTATAAATATCCAAATTTCACTCACTTAACTCATTTCCAAAATGCCACATTTCCCATAAACGCTTAACACAAACTCATCTAACTATTGACGTAGCATTGCATGCAATACGTCATTCCTTTTCATTATCATTATACGTGAACAAATAGAATACTCATCATCAAACACAAACGCACTCAAAATGAGATGATCATACACCTTAAAATGATATCATGCACCTATATAAACCACTTAGCATACATATATAACACATAGCACACAAGAAAATCACACAAATAAACTCTTAGCCATTTCTAAAGGTATCACTAATCTGATTGAATCACGGATGTTACAGTATCCCCTCTTTGAGGAAATCTCGTCTCGAGATTTAACTAGCAGGCTCAACAACTCTGTCCACGAACAACTAAGGATACTTAATCCTTATATTGGTCTCAATTCCCAAGTAAACTCCTGACCACGTATTCGAATTCCAACTAAATTTCACAAGCGTTATCTCCTACGTTTTTAACTTCCTAATTTCTCGATCCATAATCTCTATAGGTTCCTTGACAAAACGAAGTATCTTGTCGACCTTTATCTCAGCCAATGGCACATGCAAATTAGCATCTGCCAGACACTTCTTCAGATTTGATACATGGAAGGTGTCATGCACGTTATTCAACTCCTTAGGTAACCACTAAACTATAAGCACAAGGCCATCCTTTCAAGGACTTAAACGGTCCCTACTATATTCAGTGCTAACTTACCATTCTTTCCAAAACGCACTACGCCCTTCCAAGGCGACACCCTTAATAATACTCGATCACCCACCTCAAACTCTAACGGCTTACGCCTATAATCAACATAGCTCTTTTGACGATCTCTCGCCGCTTTGGGCTTTTCCTTTACCAACACTACCTTATCAGTCGTTTCTTGTACTAACTCAAGTCCAGTCAAACTACTCTCTCCAATCTCTGCCCATAGAACAGGCGACCTACATTTCCTTCCATACAAAGCTTCAAACGGAGCACACCGAATGCTCAAATGATAACTACCACCAAAATCGATAACACATGCCCTCATTATATCTTCCAAAGTCTGAATCATACGTTTACTTTGTCCATCCGCTTGAGGATGCTAAGCAGTACTCAAATCCAATCGCGTCTCTAACACTTTCTGCAGCGTCTGCCAAAACCACGAGGTAAATCATCCATCTCAATCTGAGTTGATCGTCACCAGAATTCCATTCCTTGCTATTATCTCATCAATATAAATCCTTGCCAACTTCACATCTTGAAATCTTCTCGTATAGCTAGAAAATGAGCTAACTTGGTCAGTCTATCGACCATCACCCAAATCACATCATACTCACTACTTTGACCTTGGAAATTTAGTGATAAAATCCATGGTGATTCTATCTCATTCTCACTCAAGTATCTCAGGCTGTTGCAGCAAACCAAAAGTCTTTGACATTGTAGCCTTCACCTCTTAAACAAATTTGACAATTGCTAACATAGGTAGCTATATCCTTTTCTACATGTTGCTACCAATACATGTCTACAAGGTTATAGTACGTCTTATCCACTCCCGGATGTACCAAGTATCTTGATGCATGGGCCTCATCCATTACACTTCCTACAAATAGAATCCAAATTTGATCCATAAAGTACAAACTCTTGTCTCTTTTTCTTTCCATCTGTTGATCTACACCATGTAACCTTTCTGCGAGTACGTTCTCTTGCTTGAACGCCTTACTTTGGGCTACCAGTATCATTCCTCTTACTCATCTTGATTTCACTCTCTCCTTTCTACTCAATGCATCACCCACTACATTTGCTTTATCGGAGTATCACACAAGTCATTCTTCAAAGTCTGAAAAGCCTCTTCTTGTTCTACTCTCCACTCATACTTTTGATTCCTCTTAGTTAGGGAAGTAAGGGGGTTCAACAATCTAAAAACAATTCGCGATGAACGTCGGTAGTAACCTGCCAATCCTAAGAATAATCATCCAATTCCTCACTGCCTCACTCTTACTTGGGTCTACGAGAATACGTTATGGTTGACCACGTGACCAAGAAAATGCACTTCTTCCAACCAAAACTCACACTTAGAAAACTTAGCATACAACTTCTCCTTCCTCAGTGACTCCAACACTAACTTCAAATGAACTTCATGTTCCTCCTTCGACTTTGAGTAGGCCAGCATGTCATCAATGAATACGATGACAAACCTTCCTAAGTACGGTTTACAAACCCAGTTCATTAAGTCCATGAAAACCGCTGGTGCATTGGTTAACCCAAAAAGGCATAACCATAGACTCAAAATGTCCATATCTTATTCGAAATGCAGTCTTTGGAATGGCATCCTCATGCACTCGTAGCTGATGATAACCTGACCAAAAATCTATCTTTAAGAAATGACACGCTCCTCACAACTGATTAAACAAGTCATCAATCCTAAGGAGTGGATAACGGTTTTTAATAGTTAATTTGTTCAACTCCATATGATCAATACACATGCGAAAAGAACCATCATTCTTCTTCATGAATAACACAGGTGCTCCTCACGAAAAATGACTAGGTAGTATGAAACCCTTGTCTTGCAACTCTCAAAGTTGTTCAGACAATTCTTGCATTTCCGAGGGTGCTAGACGATATGGAGACTTCGCGACTGGCGTCGCTCCATGAACTAAATCTATGCAGACCTTAACTTGTCGTCGTGGTGGTCATCGACAAATCTTCTGGAAACACATCAATAAAATCTCGTACAACGGAAATATCACTCAGTTTTGGTTCATCTACCTTTGTGTTCATTAAGGTTTTCACGACTCCTTGAGTATGTTCACCATGAACCCGAAGTATCTCATCACCTTCCAACGGTACCCTAACCACCTTCTCATGATATACTATCACAAAATTCCTCTTGGACAACCAGTCCATTCCCACAATCACATCAAAGCTTCCACGACTCAACGGTATCAACGAACTCAAGGGTTACGAACAATCGAATAGGATAACAAACGAATATCGAGTCAAAGGCTAAAATACATATATGAGATTCCACATATGCGAATAGACGTGGATCAAATAACATAAGAATCCTTTGAAAGAAAGGATACATATATGCACCGAGTGAAAACGCAAACGAAAGAAAATCAACAGGCGTACCACGACAAATGAACACATAAAAAAATATCAATACGAAAGACGGAAATTCTTATACCAATTATCGACTTTACTCGAAAGGCCAAATTAAATAATGTTTTTATAAATATCAATTTAAATTAAGAAAGTCACTTTAAGTAAAAAAAAACCATTTTAAATAATAATGAAATTGTCTTAAATGTAATCTTTGAAAAATTCATTCTGGTTGTTATGAAAATATAGAGATGGTTATCTAATGGTGTATCGTACCTTACCACTATGAATCACTTTAAACCTGTTTTTTATAATAAAATAAAATCTATTTACAAAGATCATTTTATACACAGTTTTCTCCAAACACCAACACAATACTTCAAAATGGTTTTTATAATTAGACATTAATTATAAAATATGTTACTCAAACAAAGGACACCATAATACCAACGGGGATCGTAAAACACCGTACAGACCCTAACACAATTCTAACGTTTGAAAACGAAAGAAAACACCAGGAACCATTAACTCAAAATAAAATCATACGAACCCGTACAAGAAAACTCATGCAAGACGTTACGTACCCAAAAGAAAACGTAAAGTCTTATCCAAAATAACGATCAACAGAGCAAACCTAAAAGGATCGATACTAACACGTCGCCAATGGGTTACGAAAACCAAGGGATATACAAATAAGGGAGTAATGATCCACACAAATATGTTAGGAACAATTAGTACTTAAAAGAAACCTTTAATACTCATACGAGTAATCAATGCAACGAAAGAACTAACGGAACGCGCCTATATCCGAAAGAGCAGATCCGAACAAACAATCGAGCAATGAGCAACCATAATACTAATAATAATACTAGGTATCCACAAATACTAGATAGAAGAGAAACTTACTGTCTATACAACTCAATTTAACATATCCTCCAATTAGGGTAAGAGGATAATTCTCTACCCATACCACCATCCTTATCATGAATACTCATATAAAAAACATATTACACTACCACTTTACAACCAAACACAAATAAATGCAATTATGGTCACAAGTCTACGTATGTGATGCCTTTATTATTATGTAAGCCACCATAATTATAAGTGCCTCCTTTCACACGTGTACTTACTTCCAAGATTATCCATTTCAATCATAATTCACATATAAGCACATATACCACATTGCACATATTAAACCACTCCAACTTAACACATAAAGGATGCTCCATCAAATAACTACTTACTTATATCAAAATAAAATCAAAACGACATAAAGGAACGAAAGTCTCTCAACAATTCCCAAAATACGAAATATCCGAAAGAAATAATCAATAACAACATGACAAAGTAAAGGACGGGATAAACTTATGCTGGGCCTCGCTTAGGTTTGACTTTGCCTCCGCAAGAATCACCCGACTCCGCGGGTGCAACCCTATTACATGCATCCGACAAACAATCAACTATCCTATCTCCTTCGGTTCCACAAGAGGCTCCTTATAACGCTCAAGTCCAGTTGGGAAAACGGTTCCCCAACAAGACTTCTTACGGGTCAGGGAAAAACATAAATACTAAGAAAGTAATACATATCATATCAGATAATGGAAGTCAAAATAACTAAAATGATAACTTAGCAAAAATAGGAGATATATAAGCTATGCAATAATAAAGGGGAAGCATAGCAGTTATAGCATCAAACACTTAAGCCCTAAATGCATCTGCATAAAGGACCCCTAGGTTATAGTCTAGGCTCAACCACCTACTTCTCTATAACCTTTGGCTCTGATACTAATATGTTACACCTCGCCAAGGCGGAAACGTGAGGTGCGACGAGAAAGAGAATCACCACAAAACATTGCCGTCTATATAGAGAAACTAAATCATGTAAATAATACCAGGTATAGACACGCAGTGTCATGAAAATACCCAAACACATCAACACAATCCAAAAGGCGCCTGACATTGAAATGAAGGCAGTTCATGTCAACGTCATGACACATGCAAAACAAATCAAGCCTCAAAACAAAATAAGGAAATCTAATTACTCACACTACGCCACTACCACGTCCATCTAGCCACTTTTCCTAACTTTAATCTCATCTCGCTGAATACCTGAAAATGATGCTTATACGTCAACACAATGTTGGTGAGAAACATAGGTTTTTAGACACACTTATCCAATCCATTTCCAAAATGATTTATCCAATTACTTTGATTATAAAACAATACATTTTTGCATGACAATTATGCTAACTAACATACAAGCTAACATGCAATTCAATCCAATCATATTAAACCACCAAATCATATATTGGGTAGGCGTACCCATCTGATCCCTCATAACGAACAATTGATGTCCCTTGACATGCCTAACACAGTACATGCAAGTAAAACCACCAACTTTGCCATGCCAAACACAGTACATGCAAGTCAATCCAATCAGCCACTCAAATACCAGGCAGACGACCTCAATCGATCTTGGATCATCGCAAATCCTTTTCCCCTCTAGCTCAGGCTATGGATACCCGCAAGTAATCCTCCTGACTAGGCAACATCTCAATATCACAACACAGAACCAAATCGCTTTTCGTCTAGCTCAGGCTATGGATACCCGCAAGTAATCCTCCTGACTAGGCAACATCTCAATATCACATCACATAACATGTAGCACATACCGCATATCATTTACATAATAGTCCATGCATTTACACTAACACATAATCACAGCAATTGAAAACTCATTTCAACACTTGCATCATTTCTATCCCAATTTTAAAATGCAATAAAAAGTGGGACTATGTAACTAACCTGAATGCTCAAAACGCAGCTTCCAACTCCTATCATGCAACTATACAAATAAATAAACACGGTTACACGCGACCAAGCTAAAAGCTCTAGTCCATGTAACACACATATGATAGATGTCTAAGGGTTTGATTAACCATCATGGATCATCCCGACACCATGCCCAACCTCATCCCGACACTAGTTAACTTCAATTTATTTAGAAATGCAGAAATTTAGTGTATCTTTACTAACTTAAAAACCTTACTTGTTGACCTTCATAAAATATACCAAAAATCACCTAAGTTCATTTATGAGTTTGCTAACTACCTTGTGATTCCCAAGTACTCATTACAGGTGCAACTATCCCAAATAAAATCAAACTTCAAAACTGTCCCAATTCAGATCTGATTGCACACTAAAATGTATGGCCCTCATTACCATACTTAGACACACAACCATAGGCTAATCTTATAGGGTTTATTTATATACATATTAAACTTAACCACTGTTGGTTGGCTAACCTTAATTCCACTTTTAAGTTAGGGTTTTACCCTCCCAAACATGACCTAATTCAGACCCGTATTTACTGTTTTGACAACTTTTAGTGTAATTAATATTTGAATGACTTCCCGAACTCAAAACGACTTGAGGCCAGATTTTAAAAAAAATAGATTCCTTGGGCTACTGTTTAGACACCAGAAACACCCTAAAAATCGTTACCATCATGGAGATATCATCTCATTAACACAGCCCTAATTCTGCAAAACCCTAAATCAAGATCTAACGCAAATCGAAACGCACCATTTGCATAATCATGCTTCTAAATTATCCCTAAACACAATATGATCATAAAACTCTATATACTTATTGAATTTTTATAAACCCTAAGATCCATCACGTTACCTGTTACATGAATGCAAGAATTAAACTAGGTTAAGGATACATACCTCTTGATTACTAGCTCCTAGCACAAACCCTAGCAAAACCTTGTATCAAATTATTGTTCTCCTTGTTCTTAGGGATGAAAGCCAACTCAAAAGGGGTATGGGGGCTGAATAAGTCATTTTTAAGCTTATGGATCCCTTATCTAACTAACTAGAATCATAATCCTAGTCAAACTCCTAAGATAAGGCCCAAAATCTTTTTTCTTTTCTTTTTACTTTCTTGGCCGATTTCTACATATACATACATATATTTATTTTATTTTTTGTATTTAATTATTAATTAACCACTTATCTTCATTACCTTAAGTTTTCATAAAAACCTAAGCTAATTTGGGTAAACCTTTTTACATAAACGCTACTTACTATACTTTCTAAAAATAACTTTTCATTTCAAATTTCACTTTCTATTTTTAGAAAGTCTATTATAAATATCCAAATTTCACTCACTTCACTTAATTCCAACATGATACATTTCTCATAAACGCTTAACTCAAAATCATCCAACTATTGACATAGCAGTGCATGCAATACGCCATTCTTTTCCATTATCACTGCACGTGAACAAATGGAATACTAATCACCAAACACAAACGCACTCAAAATGATATGATCATACACCTCAAAATGATATCATGCACATATTCAAACCACTTAGCATAAATATTTAACACATAACACATAAGAAATCACACAAAATGAACTCTTAGCCATTTCTAAGGCTTCACTAACCTGGTGAAATCACGGATGTCACACATTTGGTAGGAATTATAGAGCAAATGACGCTGGTAATACTCAAGATAGTCAGGAACATAAGATGGAACATCACGATCCATCAATCTTCCGAGTTAGAAGATTCGAGATGATGAAATACTCATTCAATGCTGATGATGAGTATGTCACCATTAAAGAACACGAGCACTTAGACCATTCAAGAACCAACATTGATGCATATCAAGCTTATCAAGAACTTTTTCGCATTATGGATGAAGGATGGCTTGTGACAAAGGCAAAGGAGGAATGAAGCGAAAGAAGAAAAAGTTTAACTTAAAGAATAGCTAAAAGAAAAGTGCTTACCGGGAGACAACCTGGCTGTTATTAAATTGTTTGTCATTTAATTTAAATTATTTGTCGAGTCTGTCTTTCCAAACAGCCCATAAAGCGTATCGAACCCCTATGGATACGGCGTATGGATCTGTCTAGACATTATCAATCTTTAATTTCTGTATTTAAATTCTTGCAACTATAAAACATTTGGTTTTACAGGATGCAATACGGCGTATCCTTGGGTTTGGGATACGGCGTATTGACTACGTGTACAATATGTGTGTTTATTTTTTTGCATTGTAACCATTGTAAAAACCGAGATAGGAATTGCATGTTTTGTCTTCTAAACTTTTTTGCAGGACCTTGCTATAAAGAAATCGACGAATTGGTGATGGTATACTCTAGAAAAAGACGTGTGTTGAACTCATACTGGCATTCTGATGCCTCTTCAACACACTTTTGCTCAAGAACTCAAATTGGAGAATCATCCCGAGCAAAATATCAGGAGAGTTCCTCGTTCTAATTCTATTTCCTATTTTCTTTAAATGTTTTATCTATACAACGAGGACGTTGTATAAGTTAAGTGGGGTGATGGAGAATTAAAACGCCTACTTGTCCTTGTTGTTACAAATAATATGCTATATGTTTAAAATTATGCCAAATTTAAAATTTTTAGCATACTTTTGTAAAAATTACTAGTTACATGACCTCCCGCACAATAACCCTTAATGATAAATTGTGAGAATTAAGCCTATTATGTTTCCAAACGTCTACCAAAAATTCCACAAAAATTATGAGTGTGCCGGTGATGTAGTGGACCTTAGAACTCGGCTTGGTATATCACTCAAGACCACAATGATGAGTACTATGGACTTAGATTGAGTAACCTGTTTAACTGGTAAATTTCAAGGAATACACCAAAAAGCCTATATGTTGTGTTATTAACTAACCACATTGGTTAGTTAACCCCCGTATAACCCTTTGTTTACTCTCAACATAAGAGAAAGACACCCCTAGAAAAACCTGTTGAGCCATTCCTGTCTTTTTCACATCAAAATGTTTATTTTGTTACACCTTTACACCTTAGCCTACCCTGTAGATTAAGCCTATTAATCAAAGTTGCTAGTTGTTTTTGTATAATGTTTTGTAGTTCATGCGTTAAAGTGAAATTTTCTATCTCTAGTTAGGTCGGGAAATTGCACAATGCAATGAGAATGTAAAAGTTTGTAGCTCGTGTATTTTGCTACTTTCGCGATTATATTTTATGTCCGAAGATGAAGTGTTTAAAGAAAAATTATCCGGATGAATTATGATGGTGAAGATGGTGAAATTGCATCGAGATTCGTAGTGTAAAAAAATGGAAAAATAGAAAACTGCAACAAAAAAGAGATGAAATAAATGAAGATAGTCGGTTCATTGAACTTAAATCGATAAACTACTTGGATGATCAATTATTCATTGATATGTGGTAAAAATT
>BQNB010013791.1:0-43696 GCA_026074375.1 Tanacetum coccineum
AGCTTGTTTTCCCATTTTGCAAGCATCACAAAAATGTTGATCAAACTTAAGCTTAGGTAGGTTTATAACTAATTCCTTAGAAGCCAACGATTGAATGAGACTTTTGTTTGCGTGACCTAATCTCCTATGCCACAATTTGTAATTTTCATCAATCGTTGCTATACAAATTTGATCCTTTGGCTTATTTCCTAATTTCATCACATATAAGCCTTTCTTCCTAATACCTTTACCTATGACTTTACCGTCCTTAGTGATTTCACTATCATGTTCAGAGAAAGTTACTCTACACTTATTATCACATATTTTTCCTATACTTAGCAAGTTAAATCCTAAGTTATCAATATGTTCTACATTATCTATTTTGAGAGAGTCATTAGAAATCGTACCTTTGCTAATGATGTTACCGCGAAGATTACTACCAAAAATAACGTTACGTCCATTGTATGCCTTGTAAGTAGAGAAGAGCTTTCGGTTACCCGTCATATGTTTAGAGTATCCGCTATCCTTGACCTATTCATCGGGTTCCAAGTCGACTCTAAGGCATATCTATTTATATAGTATAATGACTCAAACATTTGGTTCCCAATATCTCATGGGTCTATAGTTTTTAGTGCTAAACATCCCTTGCATTTGATGCAATTGGTTGGGATGAGGAAATGGATAACACATTTCCCATGGCATGTAACTTTGACGTGGAAAGTTGTTCCAAGTTACGGGAAAGCCACGAGGTTGGTTTTGTCGACCAACGTTCCTTTTTTGGTTGCAGTGTTTTAGCATGAGGATAATTTGTATTGACTCTTCTAGGTTGTGGAGTTTTTGATCTAAAGTTTGGTTTTGAAAATCCAACTTCGGGTTTTGACAATGTTTTGTAAAATTGTTTAACTACATTATCACTAGCAACGGGAACTTTGACTTTGTTTACAATTATGTGTTTTGGTCTAGGACCCAAAATAGATTTTTGAAAAGACACACTTTTTTTAGATCCAGGCGTACCTGGTGGCGGTCCTATAATTATTTTGGGGCCGCCTGTTTACTTTTGGGGGCCGCCCATATTTATGGGACCTCCATCAGAGGACGCCTTTTTCTGCGCTTTTACAAATTTTATTTCCTTAGTTCCACTAGATGATGCTTCAAATGAATTAAACTCTAAACCTAATTTATCACTGGAGCGTTTTTGATTACTCAACATTTCACTCAAGCAATGTGTGCTCTTTTCAAACTTGGTTAGTTTAAGAGCTTCTTCTTTAAGTTTTCCGTTCTTAATTTTGAGAGATTAGCAAATTGTGCATTCGAGATCAACTCCTTTGTTTTTCTTGAGTGTGGACAATTTATCCTTTAACTCTCTAATTTCCTTTTCTAAGTTATTTCTAGTGGCTTTTAATCTTTTGTTTTTAGTGATTATCTTTAAGCTTATTTTGCATAGTTTATCATATTCATTATCTAGAGCTAAATCATCTATTGATGAATTTTCATCACTAAAGTAAGAGGATTCAGAACCTACCTCATTTGGTACTTGAGCTACTAGACATGCTTCGTTATTGACCTTCCCATCATCTTCTTCACCGCTATCGCTCCAAGAACCTCTAACGAATGCTTTTTTATTCTTGTCTCTCGGTAGCTTTGGACATTCTCCAATAAGATAATTTGGATCACTGCATCTAAATCACTTCCTTTCACCTTTTTCGTTTTTGTCGTCTCGACTTCTTTGAAAGGTCTTTTTATCGTTCCTTGGTTGTCTAACAAATCTTCCTCTTCTTTTGAAGAACTTCTTAAAATCTCTTACCGCCTTGGCGTACTCTTCATCTTCACTTCCAGAAGTCGAATATTCTTCATCACTAGATCCCTTTTTAGCCTTTAAAGCTAGAGATCTCCTTTCTCCTTTAGCTTTGACTATTTCAAAAGCTTTCTTGATGATCATCTCATAGACTTTGAGGTTTCCAATGAGCTCATCAAGAGATAGTGATGTTAAGTCTTTCGACTCTTTAATTGCCGTGACTTTTGCTCTCCATTTAGGATTTAGAGCCCTAAGAAATTTCCTAACATAGTTCTTGCTAGAATAACCTTCATCAAGAGTTTTTATACTAGTAATAATAGTATTAAATCTAGCAAAATCACTATCTATAGATTCGTCTTTGGAAATGATGAATTATTCATATTGTTGAACCAAAAGGTCGATCTTATTATCATTGACTTGATTATTACCTTGATGGGTGGTTAACAAGGTTTTCTAAATATCTTTTGCCGTATTACACATAAAAATTCTTTCATATTCTTTTCTTGGCAAAGCATTGTAAATAACCATTTTGGCTTCATTATTTTTCGCAAGCATTCTTTTAAGTTCATCACTTTGTTTTTCAAAAGGGACAACCTCATCAAGTTTGATTTCTGGATTTTGAATAATGGGTTGAAAATCACCGTTAGTAATAACATGCCAAAGATCTAGATCTTTTAATTTAACATATGTCTCGAATCTATTTTTCCAATAAATAAAACTATCGATTTCAAAAAGTGGTGGTCTTTGCATGGATTGCCTTTCTAGATATTTGTCGGAATCCATAAATCAATCCAAGATTTAAAATACAGTATATTTTAAAAATATTAAGTGACCTTGGCTCTTGATACCAATTATGGAAACTAAAAGGGGGGTTGAATAGTTTACAAGTTCTTTTTCGTTTTAAAAGTTAGCTTTCAAAAATGTTTATATTCGAGTTGTATGTTTAATCAACCAACAATATGAACAAACAATTACTATCTAAACTATGCCTAAATAACAATAGCAATAATAAGTAAGGAGATAAGGAAAGGAACAATCAAACCAAGACGCCAAGATTTTATAGTGGTTTAGCTATGAAGCTCCTCTTCGCCCTACTCCACTCCCCCAGTATCCTACTCGAGATTTCACTATGTTAACAAGCTCCCTTTAGGCGGAGAAAACCGTTTATACGTCGCTTACGTTATTTTTTGACACTAAGCTAAATGTCGAGTCCTAATCTTAGCTAGAACCAATCTACCACTTCACAAGATATACACACTCACAAGATCTACACAATATTCGAATCACACAAATACACAAGAAAAATACAATAGAGGTTTGGAACTTAGAAGAAGAGAGGAAAGATCACTAATCAACACTTCATTTCTTGGCGAATACGTGTGTTCTTCTCTTGCACTTGATAGAGAGGAAAGATGAGATGAAGAAGATAAGATGAGATCACTTGAAACAAGATCTAAGAATGTTAGTGATCAATATTTTTAGTGAGAGAAAGAAAAGAGAGAAAGAACTGAAAATTTTCATGCAAAGAGCTTTTATTTTCTGCTGGGAATGGAGCGGTATTTAAAGACAGGATATCCCAATGGTAACTGGAGGTGGTCCTGGCGGCCCCATATATATATGGGGGCCACCCCTAGACTCCGCTCCTGTTTTAATCTTTTTGTGGTGAAGGTTGTATCTGCTATGGAATCTTCCATTTTGTGAGAAAATTTGAAATTCAAATTTTAAGTTTTTAATAAATGATAACGCCCAAATTATAGATGTTTTCTATGGCGTTATTTGTATATAGTTTATCATTTCTCATGAACTTTTGATACTTAATAGTCTAAATTGCTTGCAGGTTCACTTGAAGACACTACTAACTAAAACTCAAGAAATTACGCACATTGAAAGACAAATACAAAGAGAAGAAAAGATTTCAAGCTAAAAGTACAAGAAGTGCGCCGCACTCAATTATTGTACGCCGCACTTACCTATATAGCCGAAAACCGTCGCACATATACCTAAGTGTGTTGCACTTTCCATCTGATGAGAAGAAATAAATGAAGACTTTAATGCAAATGCATTAACACACTAAGTACGCCGCACATATTACCTAGTACGCCGCACTTCTTCAATCAGCATTTAATACTATCGCATTTAATCACTAAGTGCGCCGCACAATTTCTTGTGTGCGCCACACTTTTCACCCAAATTCAGCCTATAAATAAAGGACGAAATTCCACTTTCAAATCATTCCTCCCACTCCTCTCTCATTCTACAAATCTTCTTCTTCACACACACACCAATCCTTTTATCCCTCATCCATAAAAACACCAAAAAACACCACTACCTTTGAAGAATAAAGATCTAACGATCAAGAACAAAGACGCTTGTCAACTTAGTTATTGAAATAATGGAAGTTTATGTTAAGTCTACTTTTTTTATGAACTCCTTAGCCATGAGAGGCTAAATCTCTCATGACTACTCGATGATGTTATGATAATGAATAAGTGTTTGGTATGATCTTGATCTCTTTAATCTCAAGCTTATGTTGCGGTCCTATTATATCTTATCTTGTCAGTTTTGCTTATCAACTTGAATTATATAATCATATCGGTATAGGTCAAAAGACCTGTTATGATCTATGTGGTTTTAAAGATTTTTCTATGGTCTTTATCGTTTATGTCGAGAAATCCACTTTCGTAAAGTGATAAACAAATAAGCTTTGATATACTAGTAACTGAACTATTTGAGTGACACATTTGGTCTGGTTAACTAAATATAAGTCTTGGGTTAAACAAGTTAGTTTGTGAAAACGTTTTCTGACGAGAAGTCCTTTTTATAAATTAATGCCCCATCTTTGAGGTCAAATCATTTCCAACACTTATAAGTTATTTTGAACTATTCGAGTAGTCATCCTTATTATCATTGGTAAAAATTAAAGTTACTTTTAAAATTGTTAAAGTCTATTTTCTTTCTGATTATTTGAACACTACTCAAATCCCTGTGGAACGACCTGGTCTTACCTAAAAAGATTATACTACATACGTGGGTTATACTTTTACCCGTGTGTTTCCATATAATTATCCGGTATTTTCAGTCTTATAAATTTAAAGCTTTTGAAACACATCAAAGTTTTTGGCGCCGTTGCCGGGGATTTTTAAGCTGTTCTATAGTCAACTCTGGAAAATTATTTTAACTCCCCCTCTTTTTCAAAAAAAAAAAAATACATTTCCTCGCCACAAAATTAGTCATTAGGTACCCGCCATCGCATTGTGTGGGTACTGTGCTATTTATGTCTTAAAGATGCTATTTATGCTACTATCTTTAATTTCAACCTTATGTTTATTTGGATGTGAAATAGTTTGCATTGTTATGATTTATAGTTATTTTAATTAAAATTTTATTTCGTAAAAAATTAAAAAAATTTATTGTTAGAATAAAAAAAAAGTATAAATGAATAAAATTGTTCGCCTCCAAATTTAGTTATTGGGTACTCACCGCCCAATTACTCGCGATTACGGTAGTGATATACTAATCCTATAAGTGATTGTTGCAAATTTGTCTATCATGTATTTCATAAAATACCCCCAAAACATCGATGCTACCAAAAATTTAAGAAACGTGCTTAGCCGATTAAACCTGGTTTATGATGGGAAAATAAATACCATAGTCTACTAGTCACTCTGTCCTAATATTATTATTCACTTTTTCTTTTTAGCACATCATAAACTGTCCACTGCGGTCAATTGTAAAAAATAATAGAGAGAACGAAATAATGATTATGTGTATCTCAGATGGTATATTTTTTATCTGGTGGCAATTATTTTGTAATGGAGGGAGTATCTGCAAATCTGAAAATTCACCCACATTTTAATGTATCTCACTTTAATTCTGATTTGAAACTATACGATGTCATTAGTAATTTTCTTAACACGAATTGATATAAAAAAAACCTTGCAAATTACTTATAGATAACACAGCCACAAACCGCCAATAAAACTGCAATCAATTATGTGGGTATTTAATGATTAAGTGAAAACTTTAAACATGGACACTTACATCTCCATCGCTAATAAACAGATTATTTTATATACTAGACGAAAATACCGAGCATAGCTGCGGGGAATTCCTAGCGGGATAGATAATTACGATGTACTTTATTATGGTAGTGTTTTGGTAACATGAATATAGAAGTGAAAAGATCTAAATATAATTGCACACGCATATAACATGAAACAATAATCGATGTGTAATTAAAATCTCGAGGAATTATAGTAATCACATGTTTCAATCAAAATAAATTGTTAGTAAAATAAGACATTCAAAATAATATACGTTTCAATTATAATAAATGCATTTTTACTACTTAATGATCATACCAAATATACCAAAATAAAAAATAAAAAATAGAAACATAATAAATACAAATTTGTCACACTTTATTACCATTTCAATGAACAAAATTCAACTTACTACCATATCTTTCTATCGTTCAGCTATGTATTTTATTGATTAAATAGTTTCTTAAGATAAATTAAGTATTTCACTCATTTAATATTTCAATTCATATCACACCAAAATTCAAAGTTGATGATCAATATTCAAGATTCTCAAGTTGATTATGATACAATACAATAAATATTCGAGTAGATATTCGAGTAAATAAACACAGTTTTTAATATTTATACAACAAAATGACAAACACTCTCGAACAAATATAGACATAATTTGAACGCCAACCAACTACAACATTATTAAGAAAAATTCAACAAATTATAAGAAACAATTAATAACAAAGTTACAACAAATTTAGGTAACAAAATTCATAAATAAAACATATGATCAAACAAAACAATCCATTCAAACAAATTTACACAAATAAAATTTTCAATAAAATTTATAAAAAAGTTTTAGTAAACCAATTTTTTTAAGAGAAACATAGAGATTCCGGCGAATGCAGCGGGTTTCAAAAATAAATGTCGGCAAGACTGTGTCCAAAGATTTCGATGAGCCAGATAATTCCGACGAGCAAAGATTCCTAGCGATCAAGATTTTGGCGAGCAAAGATTCCGACGGCACCTGTAAAAAATGTTATAACATAAAATATAAAGATTTTTAAAGAATAAAACCTTTAAAACTTAAAAGAAACATAGATCTATAAACAAAACTCAAAAATAATAAAGTTTACAAAATAAACTTCATAATAAATATTAACAAACTTTACTAATAAAACACACATATTCTGACTAACCTACAACGACGACAGCAGGTCCAGTGGTGGTGGCAGCCGGCGGTGGTGGGGTGGTAGCCGACGGTGGTGTTGTGTTTTTTTAAGAGAGAGAAGGATGGATTGTGGTGTTGTGTGTTTTTTTAAGAGAGAGAGAATGAGAAAATGAGATATGAAGATGGGTTTATAATGGACCCGAACAACTTTACTTTTTATCTTTCAATAATTCAACATTTGACCAAATTAACAATCACCATTAATGGTATTAAAAAGTTTCCATAATATGCGTATGCGCACAACTGTTGTACGCGTTTACAACTGTTATATGCGTTTGAAGTATTAATTGATTAAGAAATTCAGTTTTAAGCATTTAGGGCAAAATGCTTTATATGTAGTATATAGATTTAATTAATAAAAAAGGCTATCTATTATTATTATTTTGCTAAAAACGAAATGGATTTGTTCGAAGAAGATAATTGTAGGTGTTCATCCTATTTCCCGAATGTTACATCATTGACTCAGCATATCTCTCTCGTACACAATGAAGTGAAGTCTGACGACGAGTTTGTTGTGCTGGTATGTTTTACAAGGCTTTTGGTTGGTGGTGTTTCACCATGGTAAAATTTGATTGTTTGGTATACATGTGTGGGCCCTAATATTGGGATCAAAGTCAATTTATTGTCTGTGCAATTCTTTACCAAATGACGATTACAAAATAAATCTGATCTTGCATCTCTTTTTCCATAAAAATTAGGGTTCCTTTTCATTACCAGTCATATGTTTGGATTGGTTTTTACATACAAAGATTAATGAGTTATGCTTTTTAAGCAAAACGTAAAAACTTATATAAAAGAGAGCGTGAGAACGATGAAGATCTGTGTATATTTTAGGTTGAAAGAAAATCACCAAATATCAGGATTTTGTTATGGGGAATAATGTAAAGCCAGTACACGTGTCAATCTAGTGATGTTAGGCCTGTTTTTAGGTTTGTAAGTTTGGACATGTTGTATTTCATTCATATTCATGCTATACAAAGGAGGCTTATCATTTTGTACAAGTGGATTATGAGAAAAAATGATAACTAAATTATCTACTGTAATTAAATACAAAGGGTATTTTTCTCTAATTCACTTTTGTTAATATAGTCTGTGTATCGTAGAGTGATTTTTTTCAGGATATATACTTCGAGGAGTTTACAGAGTCAGAGGCGGTGACGAGGGACGTCTTTTACGATCTCCTGTTTAACATCAAGGCTATCACTAAGGAGATAGTTGTAGAAGTTTTTAGAAACCGATGGTTGCACGATGTACCTCCACCATACCATAAGAAGTTGTTTAAGATCACCGGGTGGAGAGAGAGAGAGCCTTGAGGAAAAGGCGTATTCAGATGGTGCTACTGCTCGCATTAATATCTAGGTAAAGTCAAGCAGTAGCACCACCTTTTCCTAGTATTCGACGAAGAGGATCCTCGATTGAAATGACGTCTCAGTCAAACTTTGCACCATATAATATAACTTGTGGGGATAATTGCTACTTTCCTACTAGTAGTATTTTTAATGTTTAAACTATCTGTAATGTCATTTTGAAGTTTGGGACTTATCTCTTTTTATTAGATTATATGTGTTGTGATGTCGTTGTTTTCAAGTTTTCTACTTGATCATGTTTGGTATCATATTTTTAATGTTTTAGACTTGTGCAGTAGCTATATATGCAAAGAGAAGCATTTGAAGCATCTTAAATCCCAAGATAACATAATTAATTTAAAAGATCAAAGGTATGTGACGAGCCATTTCACATATGACATATATTTTTTATCCATAGATCTTTTAAGCTGGTATATTATTATGAATCCAGGATGCAACCTTCAAGAGAAAATAGCAAGAATGTGCAACGACATCAACAATCCAATAGGTGAAATTTTAAGATTTGTATTATGAAAGCCTGGCTTTATGAATGACTATTTTAATCTCAACGAGTTCCGAGAAACACATGGCGTGCATAAAAAAAATTTTAAAAAACTTGGAACAATCAAACTTAAACTTAGATAGAAACTCGTCGAGATTAAAATAGTCATTCATAAAGCCAGGCTATCATAATACAAATCTTACAATTTCACCGATTGGATTGTTGATGTCGCTGCACATTCTTGCTATTTCCTCTTGAAGGTTGCATCCTGGATAAAAAAAATATATAAAGATCTATGGATAAAAAATATATGTCATATGTGAAATGGCTCGTCACATACCTTTGATCTTTCAAATTAATTATGTTATCTTGGGATTTGAGATGCTTCAAATGCTTCTCTCTGCATATATAGCTATTGCACAAGTCTAGAACATTAAAAATCTGATACCAAACATGATCAAGTAGCAAACTTGAAAACGACGACATCACAACACATACAATCTAATAAAAAGAGATAAGTCCCAAACTTCAAAATGACATTACAGATAGTTTAAACATTAAAAATACTACTAGTAGGAAAGTAGCAATTATCCCCACAAGTTATATTATATGGTGCAAAGTTTGACTGAGACGTCACTTCAATCGAGGCTCCTCTTCGTCGAATACTAGGAAAAGGTGGTGCTACTGCTCGACTTTACCTAGATATTAATGCGAGCAGTAGCACCATCTGAATACGCCTTTTCCTCAAGGCTCTCTCTCTCTCTCTCTCCACCCGGTGATCTCAAACAACTGCTTATGGTATGGAGGAGGTACATCGTGCAACCATCAGTTTCTATAAACTTCCATAGCTATCTCCTTAGTGATAGCCTTGATGTTAACCAGGAGATCGTAAAAGATGTCCCTCACCACCGCCTCCGACTCCGTAAACTCCTCGAAGTATATATCCTAAAAAAAATCACTCTACGATACACAGACTATATTAACAAAAGTGAATTAGAGAAAAATACCCTTTGTATTTAATTACAGTAGATAATTTAATTATCATTTTTTCTCATAATCCACTTGTACAAAATGATAAGCCTCCTTTGTATAGAATGAATATGAATGAAATACAACATGTCCAAACTTACAAACCTAAAAACAGGCCTAACATCACTAGATTGACACGTGTACTGGCTTTACATTATTCCCCATCACAAAATCCTAATATTTAGTGATTTTCTTTCACTCTAAAATATACATAGATCTTCATCGTTCTCACGCTCTCTTTTATATAAGTTTTTACGTTTTGCTTAAAAAGCATAACTCATTAATCTTTGTATGTAAAAACCAATCCAAACATATGACTGGTAATGAAAAGGAACCCCAATTTTTATGGAAAAAGAGATGCAAGAACAGATTTATTTTGTAATCGTCATTTGGTAAAGAATTGCACAGACAAGAAATTGACTTTGATCCCAATCTTAGGGCCCACACATGTATACCAAACAATCAAATTTTACCATGGTGAAACACCACCAACCAAAAGCCTTGTAAAACTTACCGGCACAACAAACTCGTCGTCAGACTTCACTTCATTGTGTACGAGAGAGATATGCTAAGTCAATGATGTAACATTTGGGAAATAGGATGGACACGTACCACACCTACAATTATCTTCTTCGAACAAATCCATTTCGTTTTTTGCAAAATTAAATAATAATAGATAGCCTTTTTTTATTAAATCTATATACTACATATAAAGCATTTTACCCCAAATGCTTAAAACTGAATTTCTTAATCAATTAATGCTTCAAACGTATATAACAGTTGTACACGCATATAACAGTTGTGCGCATACGCATATTATGGAAACTTTTTAATACCATTAATGGTGATTGTTAAATTAGTCAAATGTTGAATTATTGAAAGTTGAAAAATAAAGTTGTATGGGTCCATTATAAACCCATCTTCATATCTCATTTTCTTATTTTCTCTCTCTTAAAAAAACACACAACACCACAATCCATCTCTCTCTCTCTTTTAAAAAAACACAACACCATCGTCGGCTGCCACCCCACCACCGCCAGCTGCCACCACCACTAGACCTGCTGTCGCCGTTGTAGGTTAGTCGGAATATGTGTGTTTTATATTTAAAGTTTGTTAATATTTATTATAAAGTTTATTTTGTAAACTTTATTATTTTTTATTTTTGTTTATAGATCTATGTTTCTTTTAAGTTTTAAAGGTTTTATTCTTTATAAATCTTTATATCTATTTATGTTATAACATTTTTTACAGGTGTCGTCGGAATCTTTGCTCGTCGAAATCTTTGATCGCCGGAATCTTTGCTCGCCGGAATTATTGGCTCACTGAAATCTTTAGACACAGTCTAAAATTTGTGCGTTTAAAATTTGCACAGGAAGGTTCAGACCAATCGTCAAAACCAAAGCTCGAACTCGTAGCGGCTTAATCTGTTCCTTTCGGCTCAAGGCATCCGCCACCACGTTCTCCTTTCTTGGATGATATTGAATCTCGCAGTCATAGTCGCTCAATAGCTCTAACCATTTACGTTGTCTCATGTTCAACTTTTTTTGATCTAGAATATGTTGCAAACTCTTATGATCAGTGAACACAACGCATTTCGTGCCATACAAATAATGTCTCCACAGTTTGAAAGCGAACACTACAGCTCCAAGCTCTAAGTCATGTGTAGTGTAATTTTTCTCATGAATCTTAAGTTGACGTGATGCGTAGGCTATGACCTTCTCCCTTTGCATCAAAACTGCGCCCAATCCTTTACGAGAAGCGTTACAGTAAACCATGAAGTTTTCACTTCCTTTGGGTAAAGCCAAGATCGGTGCACTACACAACTTCTTCTTCAACAATTAAAATGCAGCTTCTGCCTTTTCACTTCGATTAAACTTCACATTCTTTTGAGTCAGCTTCGTCATAGGCTTGGCAGTTTTTGAGAAACCTTCAATAAATCGTCGATAATAGCCAGCAAGACCTAGAAATTAACGAATCTCTGTCAGAGTCTTGGGCGATGCCCAATCCTTGATTGACTCAATCTTCGCTGGGTCTACGTGAATGCCTTTACTATCAATCACGTGACCAAGAAATTGTACCCTTGACAGCCAAAAATCGCACTTCGAAAACTTGGCGTACAATTCCTCCTTCTTAAGCAACTCCAGGATTAACTTAAGGTATTCTACGTGTTCTTCCTTGCTCTTGGAGGAGATCAAGATGTCATCAATGAAAACCATCACGAATTTATCTTGCAGGAGGAGCGATAATGGAGTTCAGCAATTATGCGCAAGTAGCACAAGGGAACGGACAGAACCTGAGATGCATTTACATGAAATGCACCAAAAATTGAGTTGCGCGTGTTCATCAACATTCACTAGATGGATGCGTTGATTTTTGGATCTCACCAAACTAAACTACATCTGTTCCATGACCTAGAAATTTCGGCCTATTTTCCACGGTTTCTGTAACAAACTAGTGTGAGACAAAGCTCCATAGTAACAAGCATTTCAATCTCATACACCATAATCACACTTCAAGACAAACCATCTCTGCACCTCTGTTAAGGGTGCAGATTACATTCCAATAAGTACCCAGGACTATTGTAGGCATATAATTTCTATAGCAATTCGCATACAAAATTAGCAAAAGAGATTAGGCACCAAAAAGCAGTAATATAGACCTTCGTTCAGAAATTCCAAATCCAACTACAATGGAAGTGATTTAACATAACAAAGACACATTTGATAAAAATAAAAACCAGCGAATTAGATAGATAGCCATGACAAACTTCAAAATTACTAATTTGAGCTTGGCGGTGAGGGGGCCAAGACGAAGACATCAGTGGAGTAATCCAAGAAGGTCACAGGAGGTGACCAATCGGGAGATTTTGGGGAACGAATAGCTTGATCAACCTCTATCATCTCCTCTGTCATCTCCAGCTTGAATAAATCCTCCTCCTGAAATATTATACATTAAAGAAATGTTACTATTTGAAATTAACTTAATTTGAAAAAATTGGGCTTATATAAATCACATTACCTTTGGTTTGCTTGGAGTACACTCAGATTCCAACGGCTTCGGCGTGATTGGGGATGTTGTTGTAGACTCAGATTTCAACAAATAAGGATCTATAAATTGAATGTGTAAAAATTCAATGAAAAGAGGAATATCATGTTATCATATACAACTCTCTGATGTAGAAAAAACAATGAATGAAAACAGGAATTTTACCTATTGCAACCACAAAATCATGATAATTGAATGAATCATGATGCTGGACAGATTCGTGTACATCATTGACGTGTTTAAGATATTGATCAACTTTTTTGAAAAACAGGGCACATTTATCACAAGGATAATTTGTTTCACAGGAGGCCATTTATTTAAAAAAGTTGTGATAAATGGCCTCCTGTGAAACAAATTATCATTGTGATACACGTCAATCATATACACGAATCTGCCCAGCATCATGATTCATTCAGTTATCATGATTTTGTGGTTGCAATAGGTAAAATTCATGTTTTCATTCATTATTTTTTATACATCAGAGAGTTGTATATGATAACATGATATTCCTCTTTTCATTGAACTTTTACACATTCAATTTATAGATCCTTATTTGTTGAAATCTGAGTCTACAACAACATCCCCAATCACGCCGAAGCCGTTGGAATCTGAGTGTACTCCAAGCAAACCAAAGGTAATGTGATTTATATAAGCCCAATTTTTTCAAATTAAGTTAATTTTAAATAGTAACATTTCTTTAATGTATAATATTTCAGGAGGAGGATTTATTCGAGTTGGAGATGACAGAGGAGATGATAGAGGTTGATCAAGCTATTCGTTTCCCAAAATCTCCCGATTGGTCACCTCGTGTGACCTTCTTGGATTACTCCACTGATGTCTTCGTCTTGGCCCCCTCACTGCCAAGCTCAAATTAGTAATTTTGAAGTTTGTCATGGCTATCTATCTAATTTGCTGGTTTTTATTTTTATCAAATGTGTCTTTGTTATGTTAAATCACTTCCATTGTAGTTGGATTTGGAATTTCTGAACGAAGGTCTATATTACTGCTTTTTGGTGCCTAATCTCTTTTGCTAATTTTGTATGCGAATTGCTATAGAAATTATATGCCTACAATAGTCCTGGGTACTTATTGGAATGTAATCTGCACCCTTAACAAAGGTGCAGAGATGGTTTGTCTTGAAGGGTGATTATGGAGTGTGAGATTGAAGTGCTTGTTACTATGGAGCTTTGTCTCACACTATTTTGTTATAGAAACCGTGGAAAATAGGCCGAAATTTCTAGGTCATGGAACAGATGTAGTTTAGTTTGGTGAGATCCAAAAATCAACGCATCCATCTAGTGAATGTTGATGAACACTCGCAGCTCAATTTTTGGTGCATTTCATGTAAATGCATCTCAGGTTCCGTCCGTTCCCTTGTGCTACTTGCGCATAATTGCTGAACTCCATTATCGCTCCTCCTGCAAGATAAATCGAATTAGATAAGAAAAAAGTAAGCATTCTACTTGAACAAAATAAACATACTAACATCACATTTTAAATCTCGAACATTTTTATTTGCCTGAAATATAGAAAGTTACCTGATTATGTGGGCTTGAACTTTTTGTTAGGCCATGTATGATAAGGCTAGAAACCATTTAGTAACGTGAGGCCTAAAAACATTGAATGATTGAATGTGTTTAACTTGCAACATGAAATATCAGAAGCTAACATAGGATGATTATAAATACCTACTGGTCACCAAAAAGTCTTAATAGTTTAGGTGTTTTTCTACATTAACAATTAGTATTTATAAGATTGTTTTTCTGTTTCTTTGTTTATGCGTTTACGATAAATGGCCTCATGTGATGCGATGATTGTGATACTGCTTGATTGATCCAAAAGTTTAGGATTTGCTCCTTTATATTTCAATTTTAATCGGCATGTACTTGTGAAATAGAATATGTCTAAACAACATGTGAAACACCCTGTGATTATAAGATGTGAAACATAATTTGTCTAAAAGAACAGATGGAAATACATCAAGTAAGAAAGAAACAAAAAGAAATCTTACAATTTTTCCATCAGTAGATTGGTCGTTGTTATTCCCTCTCTAAGTTTTTTTTCACAACCTCTCAAAGCTTAGATCCTGGAAAAAAAATTAAGAAAAACCCTTAATAGATTTTAAAATTCTTTAGTAGATAGCATGGCACTTGGCACATAAGTTCCTTGAATTAGATGAATAGCAAATTTCAAATAAAATGTTATACTGAATTCTAAATAGAGAAGAGTACTTGGTACAAAAGCTTACAAAACTATTAACACGTATGTAAATCATAGTAATTCTAAGCAGTGAACACTTGTGACTCCATTCTTTAATCTTCTTGTTCCACGACGTCCAAACAATCCTCATGGTCCTAAAAAAGACAATTAAACAAAAAACTTACAAAATACTTAATGGATGAACCCAACCTAGCTTACTCAAACAACTACAATTTAAAATATTCAGTTTTTCACTCAGATGTTTCGACAAACACATGGCGTGCATAAAAAATACAAAAAAAAAACTTGGAACAATCAAACATAAACTTGGATAGAAACTCGTTGAGATTAAAATAGTCATTCATAATGCCAGGCTTTTATAATACAAATCTTACAATTTCACCGATTGGATTGTTGATGTCGCTGCACATTCTTGCTATTTCTTTTGAAGGTTACATCCTGGATTCATAATAGTATACCAGCTTAAAAGATCTATGGATAAAAAATACATGTCATATGTGAAATGGCTCGTCACATACCTTTGATCTTTCAAATTAATTATGTTATCTTGGGATTTAAGATGCTTCAAATGCTTCTCTCTGCATATATAGCTACTGCACAAGTCTAAAACATTAAAAATCTAATACCAAACATGATCAACTAGCAACCTTGAAAACGAAGACATCACAACACATAGAATCTAATAAAAAGAGATAAGTCCCAAACTTCAAAACGACATTACAGATAGTTTAAACATTAAAAATACAACTAGTAGGAAAGTAGCAATTATCCCCACAAGTTATATTATATGGTGCAAAGTTTGACTGAGACGTCACTTCAATCGAGGCTCCTCTTCATTGAATACTAGGAAAAGGTGGTGCTACTGCTCGACTTTACCTAGATATTAATGCGAGCAGTAGCACCATCTGAATACGCCTTTTCCTCATGGCTCTCTCTCTCCACCTGGTGATCTCAAACAACTACTACTTATGGTATGGAGGAGGTATACCGTGCAACCATTGGTTTCTACAAACTTCCACAGCTATCTCCTTAGTGATAGCCTTGATGTTAACCAGGAGATCGTAAAAGACGTCCCTCACCAAATTACTCCGCCCTAAAGGTATCCGACCAAGATCACCTATAGAAAATCCGACATGATATATATCCGTTTGTTCGGGACCTTCGAAACTAGTAAGCGCTACTTACCCGAATAGGGATAATTAGTCCCAATAGATCTATTTACAACATTCACGCTTACTTAACCATCAAGTCGGTTAAGCAATTGACGGTTTAATGATAAATCGGGCATAGTGGTCTATTCGCTACTGTAGGCAACATGGTAAAACAGGAAAAGAAAACGTAAATTAATGGTGTCCGAATTTTTTAAAAAAACAAGCAACTTATTCACACCCTAAAATAGTAAAGTAAAAGTAGAAAATGTGTGGGCAATGAACTCAACCTTAGCAGATGACGAAATGATAATCACGCAAGAAAAGAATGATATAGAATCAGCCGCGACCTAGAATAATAACGCGGTCTAGGAACCGGAAATATTCCAAGAATTGCACAATATGTTCACACCAAAATACATCCATTTGTTTGCTTTAGTTTGAATTAATCACATCATGACGCAATAAAATCATATAGTATTCGTTAAGTTTCGGCGCTTAACCAAAAATTGTTTACTTAGTCTAAGATTACTATTTAGGAAATTTTTATTTTGGGCTTCAATACCGTCCCCTATATTTATTAAGTTTTCATATTCTCAAAACGCACTAACTAACCTTAATCGCTTAACTTCTATGTCCGTTCCGCTAAATTTTTACCAAACTTACTATTTTTAGTAACTTTAACGCTTTTCCTAAAATATGTTAACGACGTCTTTAAACTATACTAATCAATATATATATGTTACTATAGGTTTCGCTGGTGTTTAGAAGGTCCAAAAATGTCCGAAAGTGTCCGAAAACCCATTTTACTAGTCACATCAGCAACTATTCTTTCGGTTTTGTCGAAAAATGTTTCAAGTTTCATTTCGCTATAACTTGGTCGTTTTAAATCCGATTTTAGTGTATGATATATGAAAATCTATCTACTCGAAACGAGCTCTCCAAAAACTACTTTTACGCCTATTGAAAACATTTTTAGGTCGACCAAAACCTCAAAACCATTTCGGATCAGCAACATCATTTTTCACAAACACTTCCAAAAATCACACCAAACTTCATAATAGTGCTTAATCTAGCCTAATCTCCATTCACAACTAATCCATAACAAAACCACACCTAAGACTAACCTAATCCCTTCATTTTTATTGTTGCAACTCTCATCCAACTCTCATCTCACTAAGAACATAATATTTAACTAGTGAAACCAAGTAACATCATTATTTATAAAATCTTGTTTTTATAAATCTTCAAAATTTAAACACAACATATGAAGTATGATCATGACATATATGAAAGAATCATAAGTAAACCACAAGAAAAGATTCAAGATACTTACAAGAATAAAGAAACAATAAGCAATAACACAAGATCTATACCCAAAATCACCAATCTTAGAAAACTCCCAATAATACCAAACCCTAATTTGTAGATCTTAGAGAAAAACCCTTAAATCAAAGAACCAATACTTGCAAACATCTTAGGTAACCTTAGAAATAAACTTCGTATGTTTGGATCTTGCTAGAAATCAAAGATATAGAAAACCCTAAAAGGGTGTTGTGTGCCGTGAGCTTCAAATGAGGAAAAGGGAGAGAAAATTTTGTTGGTGACTTTGGAAATGATATGAAACCCTAAGTGTGGTATAATGTGGTATTTATAGGACCATTGGCTAGGGTTTTATGGTATGGTTTGGAGTATCAAGTGACCAACACACACCAAGAATGTGTGTGTGTGTGGTTCGGCACCAACAAGCCACAAGGACCATGGTTCCATTTTTTTTATCTTGGTTCATTACTTAGGCTCAAGCTTAGCCAAATGAGGTCAAAGTGTGTAAGTATCATATGTTATGGTCTAACTTGAGGAAATGTGCATGAGAATGACACTCTCATGTGTCACTCTCCATCACATGCATGGGAAATTAAAAAAAGGCCTTTGATTTAATTTCAAGGCTTATAGTGCATTTGGCTTAGTTTAGGCATCCAATATATGACAACAAGGGAGGGTGAACGAAAATTTTGACTTAGGAACATGAGATGGACGATAACTAAAATTTACACGAAAAGATTTCAAGTTTCTAGGGTTCCGTTAGGTCAAAAAACACGAAAAACGTGATTTAAACGTTAAAGCGTAAAAATAAATACCGAGGGTGATCGTAAACTACAAAACACTTAGAAAAGATAAAATAACTCATATAATATCTAAACTAATTAGAATCCGAAGTCGGAACGCGTCCGATGACATTTTTCAGATTTACGCGGGTTAACTTTCCGGTAAACTGCCGGATTCAAACGTAACGTATAAAAGTCGAAAATAATTGCCGAAAAAGTTTAAAATATTGACCTGAAATTTTTAGGGTGTGACAAGGTCTTAGGATGATAAGTCTTAAGAATGATATGCCGCCTCGAGAGAAGAAATCATTGCACTTAATAAACAAACCAACATTCAAATCGGATTAATAATGGTTAATATATTTTTTCTTATTTTGCTCGACTGGTCCTTTTAATCTTTTGTGTAATAGCTTGCTGGGTTAAAAAGTTCTTGAATTGATTGTAGTCACCAACAAAACCGTGTCAGACTCTCAGGCTGAAAACCCCTTTGCCGTTAGAAATATGCGGGATTTAGATGACAAATTTCTATTTAATTAGCAACAAACGACAAAATCTAATCTATAAATAGATTAGATAACCAAGATATTAATTAAATTGATAGATTTAACATCGCTTCAAGTGTTCGACACCCTACTTACCACGAAACTACTACCGATCAGGTACACTGCCCGTTAAAATGTTGTTTTTGGTTTAGTCGGCAATATATAAATTTAAAACTTGAAACAATAAAATATACACTACAAAATGATTAAAACAAATAATCAAATACGCAATATAATATACTAATATAAATTACACTAATCCTAAGGGTTAGATCTAATCTAATGTTAAAAACCAAAATATCAAATAAAAATCAAGATTAATTTTCACTCCCTGGCAGCGGCGCCAAAAACTTGATGTGTTGTTGTGTGGTGTATATTTTATTGTTTCAAGTTTTAAATTCATATTTTGCCGACTAAACTGAAAAAATACTTTAACGGGCAGTGTACCCGATCGGTAGTAGTTTCGTGGTAAGTAGGGTGTCGAACACTTGAAGTGAGGTTAAATCTATCAATTTAATTAATATCTTGGTTATCTAGTCTATGTTAATTCTATTCTATTATAAACCTATGTCATTCCTAATCCTAATTCTAATCGAAAAAAGGGGTTTTCAGCCTAAGAGACAACACACTTTTGGTTGCGTGACACAATTAATTCAAAACACTTTAAACACGCACACAATAAAGCAAAAAGAAAAAAGCGGTCAGCCAAATAATAAGAACTGTATTAACCATTATTAATTCACGAACTTCTAAACTAAATCTGGTTTGTTTTGTTTAATGCAATATTCTATCCTCTCGAGCGGCATATCCAAAAAAGCTTACGACTCAAACTGAGCGACATCACCCACAAATCTCCTAAAGCGCAACACCTACGCCCCTATCTTCAAATCATACTCTATCATATCACAAACCTTCTAAAAGCATTCCGCATAAAAGCAAACCCTCTATATTCTGCGCTGAACTATACTAAACTAGTACCCTACTCATTTCGCTAGTTAGTAGGATGATGTATTAAAGCAATTGGTGATCCTTGTTAAACCCTAGCTCCATAGAGACTTTACACCCATTGACCTGCTTAATGGTAATATATAACACAGTAGTCTACTTTGTCCCAACTATCTAATGGAATTCAGAAAACGTTACTTGTTGAATTAATCTAGGTCACCTGCTAGTCAACACGATCAATAAACCATTGGCAATATCAAATTAACTAGTTAAGCCCAAAGCGTATCCTAGACACACACTTAGAAGGACAATATTTGTGTAACTATTATTCTAGATGTATAAATTACTATATGGAGAGCTATCTCGGACTCTAGATCTACTTGGTCTGTGTCACTAGATCCAGTTGAATGATAGGTCGCATACAAAAGCGCTTAAACAAGTAAAAATTGATAAACATAAACAAGCATTCAACGATAAATCAAGAAACCGAGATAAACAAATACCAAACATTTAGATCTTCGTAATAATGGCTAATACCTGAAGGTATTAGCCTTCAAACGTCATAATAAATACAAGAGTAATTATTTAGCCAAGGTAAACTAACCGAGTTAACGAATGATACCAAAAACTGAACGATTACTAAAGTATATGGAATTACACGATGTCTCCTATGGAATTGAATACGTTGCTTGACCTCTTCTGCTCTTTTTCTCCTCTGAAAATCAACTTTTATGGTTTAGGTATCGAGAATATGATTTAGCACACTTAAAACTCATTTTTGAGTTTTCTATTTATAAGGTCTGGAAGTCGGTTCGATACGGCGTATCCAAGTCTTGATTACGCTATTGTTGATTTTCTTGAGATATGGATCACGCTGATATCTTCCAGAATATTCATATACTATATCTTGAATACGGCGTATTGAGTCTCTCTGGATACGGCGTATTAAACTTTTATCCTCTGTGTTCTTTGTGATGCAGGCACGGCGATAACGCTATCTTTTCCTTGATGATTGGCATATGGTTTTCATAATAGTAATCTTCAAAATTTCTTCATTTAAGCTCCAGAATGCGCGCCTTTTGCTAACTTTCACCAATTACTCCATAATTACTGCAATTCTTAAATATAAACGATTATGTAACAATTCTTTGCAATAACTATACAAAATGGGTTAATAACATGGGATAAATAACGCTATAAAATAGACGTTATTTGATGTCATCAGCACAGCAAATAGATTTATTACTTAAACCTACGAGCTCATCAACTTTATGTTGACGTTTTCGAGTATTCATTTTCAGGTAATCAAGTTAATGTGCCTAAAGAAAAATAAAGCCTTCTTGCAATGCGTAGTAAGAGACTTATGGATGTAACCTTATGCGGGCCTACTTGTGTCCCTTATATAAACATATCGTATTGATGTTAATTGTACTTGTCCCGAGTTATGGGATTATTATGATTATGTGGCAATGTTGTCGTGGTAATGACTATCCACAATACAAGTCTCTGCTTATGTCGGGAGTCGTCATGACATATTTATGTTAATATTTCATTTAGTGAATTCTCTATTGTCTTGTATTAATTGTTATGACGATCATGTCCGTTGCATCTCGTGTTCTGCCTTAGACGGGGTGTGACAGATTGGTATCAGAGCCATTGGTTATAGAGAACTAGGTGGTTTTGACCTAGACTATAACTTAAGTACCCTTATATAGTACGCGTAATACGAACTATGTGTGCATTTATGTATATGTGTATTGCGTGTAAATTGTTAGTACTTACGTGAGATTTCTATATGTTTAATGTTAAAGACATCACAGAAATTGATGACAATAAAGGCAGCTTATAGTGATGTAAGTATTAGATGTCTGGCCAGTGGTGGAATAATACGTTACAATCATAAAACTGTGATTTATTGATCATAGGATGCCTCAAGGAAATTTAAATAATAGTAAGCTTAGATAAGATATAATCTTAGCAGACTTTTACGATTTCGTTAGCAGGTCATAGTCAGCCCTGTTGCACATTGCGTTCTGAACCAACGAGTCAGGGTACATAGTTAGTTACCCCATGCATGAACCCCCTGCTGTGTCTTCTCAATTGTTGTTTCATCATATGATCACGAACTTGGGGACGACTTGTGAAACAAAAGTACTACTAGGGAGCAATAACATTAGGATTTTGAGTAGATCGTTTGCGTTAACCATTATAATAATTTTCTTCCTGATGATCGTGTTTCAGAGATGGTACTGATTCGTTTGAGTCAAAGTCCTTCTGTAATAAAAATATAATATTAAAGTGTTCTTTGAAAACCTCTTAAATATAAGGCATTAGTAATTCTCAACGATTTGACCGTTTTAGAATCAAAACCTTGTAAAATTTTGTATGTCCCAACCTCAAAATTTGTTAAGTGTCATTATCCAACCAATGTCTGAAAAGATGTTTTACACAAACTCCTTTTATCAATTTCATGATGTTGGGCCATTTCGATTTCAAATTGTAATCTTTATTATACACTACTTGAAATATCTTTAGTCAAAAATGTTTTAGTGATGTATGTTGAAAGGTCAAACTTGTTGAAGGGTCCTAACCACACCAAAAACAATCGTTTTACAAACTGTTGTAGTAATTTATTCTTGCATGACTATCATTATTGAAAATTTTGAACAACATAGCATATTTTACTCAAGATGCATTTATGGTTAAAATTGCATAAAGTTTTACTTAAATAAAGGCCGTGGAAAAAAATTTAAAAACCATGCATCCGGGAAGAAACACGCGCGACTTAGGAACAAATCTTGGTATACCTCTCACTGCCATTTAGCACATGATGAGGTATCATTTTATACACTTTTTTAGGGTCGTTTAACCCCCTAAATCGTGCATTTATGCCTAAAATAGGTACTTAATCGTTCCTTTTCAGGTATTTAGCATTTGGAAGGCATTTGGAGGAAATACACGTGACTTGGGCTCAGTTGGAGAAGAAACAGACGAGACTACGGACCTACACCAATATTGCTCAAGAATTTCTCCTCGGAAGCTGGAGACGGCGTCATAGATTACACGTGACGCTGTCACAAATCCTACCATGACGGCGTCACAAGATATCGCGACGGCGTCATCCCGTATGATCCAGCCCATTATCTAGAATATTCTTATCATGACGGCGTCACGATTACAACGCGACGCCGTCACAACGATTTTCCTATAAATAAAATCTGATTATAGGGTTTTAAGGGTGTAACTTTAGAATAAAAAGAGGGTACGAACCCTAGTTCATTTAGCAGCTGTTATGGATGATTTTAAGGCCTAAAAACCCTATTGTTCTTCCTTCAATTCATGTTCTAATCAAGTAAGACTTATTTAATCATTCAATATGTCTTGTTGTGTGATTCTTATCTATTCTTGCTTTATCTATAACATGCTTGGCTAAGCCTCCTATTGTGTTTATTTATGATTGTATGAAACCTAGAATGTAGATCTTAGTGGTGTTGCTTCTTGTGATGGATATGCATGTTAGGTCTTAGAAAACCAGCTTTTGTCTGTATCGCTGTTGATATGTCTAGAAAAACATGATTGTATAGAAAAGATATCATCGGGTAACAGTCTTCATAATACCTTGCCCCTTATATGGTTTATTCACTCTTAATATATCTCGCGTGCATTTAATATACTCTTAGGGGCCTTGTAATAGTCTTCATACTACCTTACTTGTGCGTTGCCTTAACGAAATATTAAATAGACGGCGGGTTCGTGTAATTTCGTTCATGATTAGGATAATAATTACATTGAGCGTCACATGTGTGACAATAGCAACAACACTAGGGAAGGCATTCTAGAGAGTTAATACATGATTAATAAACAAGGTCTTTTATTATATTGTTATCACACTAGTTAGTTAATATTTAGTCTATAGCTCAACCTAATAAAACCAACCACCTCTCCAATTATATGATTTACTTACTTTCCATAAAATAAAAAAATACAAAAATAATATTCCTTCGACCCTTAGAATTCTGTTAGACCGTGATCAAGCATTCCCAACCTATTCCTCGAGTGAACGATAACAACCCCCCGAGTCTTGCCTATACTACTACTACAACGATTAGGTGCTCTGCCTAGGCAGTTGTAAAACTTCTTGTTGAAGTCTAACGACGACAGCATTAGCCGCCGCCTGGGAATAATTAGGTATTGATCATAGTTTAGCTTAGTTCTACTTGCTTGAATCCTTTCAAGTAAGATTTAATTCCCTCATAATAGCTTTCTTGTAGTCTATCTTTTCTTCGTGTTATTTGTTTCGTGACCCATTCTCGTCAACCACCATGGGAGACGAGAATCCTATCCGTACTCTAGGAGACTACTCTAAACCTAGCCACAAGGGCTATAGGAATACCATCGAGCTCCCCGCAGGGAACAATGTGGTACCTCTCCGATCCGACACCATCCGGTTGGTGCAAAACGGATGCTCATTCCACAGACTTCGGTCCGAGGATCCAAACCAACTTTTCAAGGATTTCCTTAAACTTGTGGACTCACTCGACCTTAACGGTGAAAATAGGGAAAGAACTCGCCTGCGTTTGTTTCAATTTTCCCTACGCGATCAAGCTAGCAATCAGCTTGAACGCCTTCCAGCAGGATCCATCACCACGTGGGAGGATCTTACTACCCGATTCCTTGCTTAATTCTTTCCACCTGGAAGGACCGCAAAACTTCGCAATGATATCCTGATGTTCCAACAACATCATGAAGAATCTCTATCCGAAGCATAGACTCGTTTCAAGGACTTACTCCAAAAAAAAATTTCCTCATCATGGCATCGATCGTTGGCTTTCAAATCTAATTTTTTTATGATCATAGTCTCCTTTCAATCTTAAGTGCCCAAAGATTTACCGCGTTTCGCCGGCGCAAACTCCTCAATAAGAACACCGACAATCTTGGAAGTCATTGAGAACCTCGACCTCTACGACCATGAAGGCTGGGATGAAACAAATGAATTCGTCAAACCGGTCAAGGCAATCGCTACGCCTCATAGCGTCCCAAAAACACCTGACCGGAGACTTCTCGAGCTCGAAGACCAGATTAACTTCTTACTAAAAGGGTCACGACCGTCGCCCACATCGAGCTCAGCACACACCTGTAACAACCGGCAATTTTTGAAATTTTAAATACTAATTAATATGTTTTATTAATGGTTAGTAAATTTTTAGTATAAATTGAGATTAAATATATTATTAATTTTTATTATTATAATTTATATGTTAGTTAATATTTAATAAATTTTTAGGTAATTATTTATATTTTACTATATAAAATGTTTAGACAAATCAAAACAAACACCGAAACAATTAAAATACCTGAACTATTAACAACATAGAACGCCCCCACAAACTACTTGGAAAATGCAAATAAACCAAACAAACAACAACACTAGAAACCAAACAACAACAATTAAGTAAAGCTAGAACACAACTACAAAACAAAAAAAATCCCTCGATACAAAAAGCAAATCAGAAACAACCAAACAATCATAAAACTTGTACTTAAACACAATAAATCCAACCTGAAATTAGCAATTTTATAACCCTATTGACTTTTCGGGTCCGCTCCCCCTATGACCTTTTTGCCTTTACTCTTATTATAGCCCATCAACCGATTACCAAGCAACCGTAATTTTTCGGACATATTTAAATAATAAAAACATATTTCATAATTACTATCACACATGGTCAAATTAATATATATAAAATATTTGACAATGAAAATGAAAGATATCTTTAATCCTAAGTTGACTTATCAAAAACACCCACGCCAAAATCACGTTTTACATGACTCTAACATGAAAGCAATTGATGTAAAACGCAATTCCGCGACAACATTTTAAATTTTGCCCGTAGACCGAAAAACAAGCAGAAAATGACTGAAAGAAATAACCCTCACAAAATTTAAAAACAAGAACAAACAAACGCGTACCTGACAACAAAAATAATTAAATTTATATTTAATTATCACAGTTTATTTAATAAAAATAATTAATTACATAGTCATTGTCTTAACCATTGCTCAGTGAGTAGTTTATAACAAATCTAATTAATAAAATCAAGAGTAAAATACTTCATTTTAGAAAAATGATACATAGACCAAAATAATTAAACCTAATTATAGACCTAATATTTATATGATGACACGTGTTGTTGTCAGTTGATTCAACTAAGTTTTTTTTATATATTTCCTAATTTACCCTTTATAAATAATTTGATTATCCTTTTCATAATAACTTCTTAGGCTGGACGGAGTAGAGGCGAGTTTGGCAAAACTCACCTAGGTGACTTATAAAGTCACGCGTGAGTGCCATCCCACCCCCAAAACTCACTTAGGTGACTTCCACTATCATGGTGAGTTTCACCCATTTTTTGTCACACTTCGGTGAGAAACTCACATATGTGAGTTTGATAAATGGTGGGTTCCCTCTCTTTATATATATTGTATTTTAATTAGTTGTGAGTGTATGTGGGTATATATGAGGTAATTTATATATAAAGTGAAATTTTAAGAAATGTGAGTTTAGTGTAAGATGAGTTCTTATTACGTTGAAAGGTGAGTTGTTAAAGGGAGTTTTAATTTGGAAGATAAAAGTTAATGTGGCGCTGACGTGTCAGATGACTTTACCACCACCACTCCATCCAGCCTTTAACATTTCTTCCCCTCCGATCTCATCAGCCATATTCTTTGTATTTTAACACTTTTTTGATGCGTGATAATTAAGGTCAAGGGGAGAAGCACGCTATGATGAATTGTTTAATTATTTATACTTAATTGTAACAGTTTTTATTTTGCATGTTTTTCAAGTGATAAAAGGTTAATGAGTGTACAACTTTTTTGAATCTAAGGTTGCATTATTGATATATTTGATTTTTGTAAGTTGATCTTTTCTTCACTATATTTATGAATTTTGTTTAAGTATCTTGAATAGGTTGTGACAATTTTATGGTGTATTTGTTAAGGTTCATCGTCCATGTGGTGTTTTTGTAATAGTAAATTATACAAGAATTGGAAACCATATAAAGCAAACGACACTGCTTACTATGTAGGAAAACAAAATACCGGTGACTGCTTTTTGTTTAGAATAAAATAATACAAGAATTAAAGGAGTTATTTAGAGAGGGTTGATTTGGAATTATATAAAAGAAAATTTGAGTTGCTAAAATGTAGACATGTGGCCCAATAGGAGAATTAGGTCAATTAGGCCTCCTTATCAAAACTCTTCATTTTATTTAAAATGCATATCAGCTCAACTTCAAATGTTAAAAGATGTTTTCAAAACTCAAATAAAGTAAAAATTATAGGACTCAACTAAACCAAACACAAGTAATCAAACCGATTACTTTTTAACCCTAACACCAAGATTGATCGAATAACTATGGAGTATGAGATCGTTTAGAGAGAGAATACAGTGAGCCGGTATAGATGATTATATAGTCATGATCATTAGGCTGGATGGAGTGGGGTTGAACTCACCGTTCAAAAGCCCACACACCTTACAAAACACTACGCCATTTGGATGGAGTGGGGTTGAACTCCATTTGGATGGAGTGGGTTTGTGAGTGTGTGTGGGTATTTAGTGGGGTATATTTTATATAAAATGTGTATTTTAATGAAAGGTGAGTTTTGTTGAATGGTGAGTTGTTATTACGGTTGAAAGATGAGTGGTAAAGTTGGAGAGAGAAAGCTGATGTGGCGCTGACGTGTAAGGTGAGTGGTGTGCTACCACTCCATCCAGCCTTAGGGCTCCCAAAGATTCTTCAACTTGTCACAAATGACTCTCCAAGAACTCAAAACCTGTCAAACATAAAATATAACAAAACACAAGAAATATAACTAATAAAAACTTACCTTTCTTACCCAGAAGATCTTGTAGTTAAGTTTGACCACAAGAAATTTACACAAACACATAAAACTTAATAACGTCCTGTAAGTTAATTAAGCAATCCTAGTTATACATCGAACCAAAAACATTCACAACACTTTCAGCATGATACAGTAAACTGAGCCCAAAAGCTTCTCACACAAGTTTATCAACACATCTTAACGACTTAAGACCTTAAGTACACATAAACATGTGATCCAAACTCAACATCAAAAGATTACTCAAGCTAACTCAGAAGCACTAGTTTTGTTACGGTCGAGAAAATTGAGTATGAGTCGATTAACCTCATTAGGGAATTGTTCTTGAACAAAATGGCAACCTTCAGCTAAGTATATGATTTCGAGCTTAGGAACATATTTCTTCAGCTCTTTACTCTTCATGTATTCCTGCATTCCCGGAAACTTCAACGAATAATCTTTTTCGCCCATTATTAAAAGCACGGGAGCTTCTATTTTTGGATCATTTAGATCAAGTTTCAGAGACTCAAATTTTTCGTGAATTGACCTACAACGTTTAACAAAAGTCAGGGTAGAATGGAACAAAGGTTTAAAACATGGCAACAAGATATCACGAGTAGATAAGTGAATTACCTGTAAGGAACTTGGAGTGCGGTTTGAAATCCAGACTTTTCATACAAAGCACCATAGGCCGAAAGATCTTCCTCTGTGAACCAAGATGGCAGAGGATTTGACGGTTCTACCAAATCCATGATCTCTTGGTTTTCTGCAGCTATGGGTATTTCACTTTTAGAGAACAATATGTAGATGTTTCTCACCACTGTTTTAGCATCAAGGCGTCCGAATTCCGCTTCAGCTCTTCCAGGTTTCTGGTGATATTTCGGTTATATTGTCATGAATATTGGTTATGCTATCAGTTTTGAAACAAATGTTACCCTGAAAGCCTGAACTGCCCATAAATATTTCTGTTCAATTATAGTAAACTCACTCAATGAGGTAAGAGTTCATTTTGACATACATTTTGATCATATGCATGTTTATAAGTTTCGAGACATAGTGAGGGAGGCCGTGTACGTACCTGCCATCTTCGAATGTAGAAACCTTCAGGTAGAGCTGTAAAAATCCCGGTAGCACCAGGGCGTACAAAAGGCGAACCGAGTGCTATAACTCCTGCAATTTTCTCTGGATGTAAAAGGGCAAACACGTAGCCGACCTTTCCTCCAAAATCTTTACTAATGACAAAAACCTAAGAATGTCCATACAAACATAGTTAAGGCCATTCGGTGTCGAATATTACTATCCAAAGATATCGATATATTATAAGGTTAATGTTTCAACATATATATATACCGAAATGAATAAATGTAACCTTAGAAATGTTGAGATGATCTATGATGGAGGCAGTATCTTTGACCAGGTCAGTGAAAGATGTCTTCTCAGGTTCAGCAGGGATGTCGGATAGTCCGTATCCTCTGTAATCTGGTGCAACTGCTCTGTATCCCGCTTTAGCGACTTCTATCATTTGATGGCGCCACGTGTACCATATCTCCGGGAATCCATGAAGGAATATCACCGCTGGTGATGACTCGGATCCGATCTCAGCTACATGGAGGTTTAACCCGTTGACTTTAATGTAACTGTGTTTTATTTCCTCCATTCACAGTGTATGTGTGCAGTTTTTGTTTCAAATGGTCAAAGGTGTTGTGTTTTTTTAAGGTTGTTGGAACTTGGAATATTGTCCACTTTGTGCTCTTTAAAAAGTTAGAATATGGTCCACTGAGATTATTCAACTTTCTAAGGTAATAAGGCACATGCTGTAATTTCCGTCAAAATCGAAGACTTCACAAAAGTGTGATGACAATTAGGAACTGTTAGGATTTAGGCAGTTACAGTCTAAACGAGTTTGGATTAAAAACATGTAAATGTAAAATCCAGATCAAAAACGTCGAACCCGACTGTGAACTGTCACATACTACCAAACAAGCTAGGTGGCAACAAAAGCTTCTCTTATTTAATAAGTACCATATCATAAGAACCCAAAAGGGCATCGCACAAAGAGGGAAACACAGTCCCACAAGCGCAGACAACACATACACAATTACACATAGCACACACATACGTAGGACTAAGACTAAAACTTTTGTCGTATGTCTATGGATACATTTTTCCTTTATGGCGACTAATTAACTTAGGCCATGACCACAAATATCGGATTCAAATTAAACATCGTTACATGACCCGAGAAAGTGCAGAATCACTAATATTTGTTGCGATTGAGAAACTTGAGTAGGAGTTGATTCACCTCATCAGGGGACTGTTCGTGAACAAAATGAGAACCTTCAGGCAAGTATATGATTTCCAGGTTAGGCACATAGTTCTTGACTTCCCCACTCTTCAAATATTCCTCCATTCCAGGAAACTTAAAAACGTAGTCTTTTTCACCCATTATAAACAGTGCTGGAGCTTCTACTTTCAGTTCGTTTGGGTCTTGTTTCTGATATTCGGCTTTCTCAGCAAATGACCTGCAACAGTTAGCGACATTAAGAACACTTAAAACACATGTTATTTAAAGTAAAATAATAGTGCAAAATGTAAGTATTATCGTTTTCAAGAGGCATCTGGTACCAACTCGACTTGACAATAGTAGTAACGCATTATTATCAAAAAGGGTTATTTTAATTCAGTTTGAGTAAGGATATAATGCATGGCTATTCTTATTCAACATGTTATAATGTTAATAATATAGCAGATCTGATATAATTTACCTGTACGGAACTTGAAGTGCGGTCTGAAATCCTGATTTCTCATACAAAGCACCATAGACCGCAAGATCATCCTCTGTGAACCAAGAGGGTAGAGGAGTCGAAGGTTCCACCAAATCCATTATCTCTTGGTTTTCAGGGGCTATCGGGATTTCACTTTTAGAGAACAATATGTAAATGTTTCTCACCACTGTTTTAGCATCAAGGCGGCCGAAATCAGCTTCAGCTCTTCCTGGTTCCTAGTGAAAATTTCAGTTATATAATGCTGTGAACATCATTTCTAACATTTAATTTCAGTTATATGGTGACGATTGACATTATAGATATAATAAAAACTATCACTAGTTAGGAAGTTCTTAGTGAGTGAAGGAGAGTGTGTACCATCCATCTCCGGATGTAGAAACCTTCCGGAAGCGGTTGATGATTTCTGGAGCATTAGGACGCATAAATGGCACGCCAAGTGTAATGATTCCTGCAACTCTTCTCTATAGAAAAATTGCACAACATGTAGCTAACACAGGCTCCAAAGTCCTTTAGCCAACGACAAACATCCCAAAGACAATGCAGAAACATGATCAAGGTAGTCAGTCAGTGTCCAATATTAGCATCCATAACCTTTACATACGTTATTAATAACACGAAAGGGAGGCACATCGCAAACATTCTATGAAATTTTTATCGTCATCTATCTTCTGAATGTCCTAGTAGTATTTAGAGGATGTTGTCAATAGTATTTTTGAATCCTTCCAAACATCCTTCTAATTATCATTGACGCTAAAGAAGTTGCACAATATCCAAATCCTCTTTCTCAACAATGAATTTTAAAGCAGGCACCATTGCCAATAGGAACATATTTTGTATCATCATCTATCTTCTGATTGGGCATAACCTTTCTATATGATCATGTTTCAACAAAAGTCACGGAAATGTTTATATGATTACGGAGTAATTCCTTATTGTTACATATGAATAATAACTGTATCAAGAACTTTACTGCAATGAATAAAATATAGGATGTGAATCAATATAACATACTTTTATGATTTATTTACTAGTTGTAACCTACAAGTCCAACGTACTGCGGGTATTGTACCGCACTCAGGGACGGAGCCAGAAAGTTTTGCTCGAGGGGCACACTTTGATAATTTTTAGAAACTAGACTGCCCCTTGTGCCCCCTCTTTGTCTCCGCACTAACACCTCTAAAGCCGAAAGCAACGTACTCCCGGGTTTCAACTAAAGCCCATGGAGTAGGCCAAAACCTCAAGCTTATAAAGGGCTCAAATGTCTCTTGTCATACGGATGTGGCAATGTGGGACGGGTTCTTGCGAGTGTCCTACTTAAGGTTTTGAAATCAGGGTCTTTAATCGATCTGGTCAAGTCACCAGTTACCTATTCGACCATCGGGTCAACCAGGTTCCAACAATACATCCATATATTGAGCCTCAAAAAAACAATGTTTTAAAAACTGGTTTTTTAATCGACCCGGTCGAGCTACCGGGTCACGGTTCAACCGGGTTTTTTTGCTCAAAACCGGCATCCGATCACCCCGACAGGTTCACGATTCAAACAACCCGGGTTTTAAAACATTGCGACAAACGTTTACCAACAAAGATAACATGCACCTTGTGTAATTTATAAAAAAAACAAGAAAAAATCAAAACCCGTCTTGATAACCGGGTTGACCCGACCCGATAGGTCTAACTGGGTTTTGAAAACTAAAGACCCAGTTTAATATGGCCCGTGTCTTGACCGGAACCGGTTGAACCGGGTTCGAACGATTGCTCAAATTGTATGTACCTTACTAGAAATGTTAAGAGAATCTAATATCGATGCAGTGTCTTTAACCAAGTCCAAGAATGATGTTTTCTCGGGTTTCGAAGGTATGTCAGACAGTCCATAACCTCTGTAATCAGGTGCAAGTGCTCTGTAACCAGCTTTTGCAACTGCTATCATTTGATGGCGCCACGTGTACCATATCTCAGGGAACCCATGAAGGAATATCACTGCTGGTGATGACTCGGACCCGATCTCAGCTACGTGGAGGTTTAACCCGTTGACTTGGATGTACTTGTGCTTGATGAGAATTCTAATAGCTCTAATGTCAGCGACGGGTGAGAACGTTTCTTCATAATCAACCCCGTAGAGTTGAGTATAACCCTTTTGCTATAGGACGAGCTTTATAGACGTGTACAATACCATCCATGTCGGTCTTTTTCTTAAAAAGCCACTTACTTCCAACGGTCTTACAACCAGGAGGAAGATCGACCAGGACCCATACCATATTATCCATCATGGATTGTATTTCCGCATTCATAGCATCGATCCACTTATTTGATTCTGAGTCTAATCATTGTGGCTTTATAGCTAGTGGGTTCATTAAGATCCCCTAGACTATGCTCCTCCACTTCTACATTTAGACATAAGCGGTTTGGAGCTCGACGTGTCCTTTTGGACCTACGAATCGAAATCTCTTCCTCTTGTGGTGGTTGTGGTGGTTCAAAACCTTCCCCCTCTTGAGGAATGTTGCTAGTGATTTCAAAAGGTGTTGTATCTTCTTCTTCTTGAATTTCTTCAAGATCTACCGCCCTCCCACTAATTTCTTGATTTATGAGACGTTTCTCAAAGAATTCAGCATACCTTGCAACAACAATTTTGTTTTCAGGTGGGAAGTAGAAATACTAACCCATCGTTTCCTTTGGGTATCCTATGAAAATACACTTAACAGATCTTTGTTCAAGTTTGTCAGGCATATCTCTCTTCACAAGAGCCTCACATTCCCAGACCTTTAAGTAAGACAAGTTTGAAACTTTTTCATACCACAGTTTATATGGTGTCTTATCTACCTTCTTTGTTGGAACCATATTGAGAATGCGTGTTGCAGACATTAGAGCATAATCCCAAAAGGATAAAGGCAACGTTGTAAGATTCATCATAGATCGCACCATATCTAATAGAGTACGGTTTCTCCTCTCAGACACTCCGTTGTGTTGTGGTGTGTATGGAGGAGTAAGCTGTTGAACAATTCCGTTAGCTTTTAGATAATCTTTAAACTCTTGGCTTATGTATTCGCCACCCCGATCTGATCGTATTGCCTTAATGGTCATCCCGAGTTGATTTTCAACTTCATTTTTAAACACTTTGAACGTTTCAAAGACCTCATGTTTATGTTTAAGAAGATAAACATAACCATAACGACTATAATCATCTGTGAATGTAATGAAGTAGCTAGCACCTTGTCTTGACACATGTCTAAGTGGACCACATACGTTAGTATGAATTATTCCAAGAATATCTTTTGCCCTTTCGTTACTATGAGGAAAAGGTTTCTTTGTTATCTTGCCAGATAAACAAGATTCGCATTTGTCAAAGGATTCATCATCTGTTGACTTTAACAGCCCATCTTGTTGCAGCTGTTTAATACGTTTCTTGTTTATGTGAGCAAGACTGCAGTGCCATAGATAAGTAAAGTCCAAGTTACGCTTGGCTTTTTTATTGCTAACATTGTACATAGAATTAACGTTTGGTACAAGATCATGCATATCAATTTCATAAACACCATTACGAGCAATAGCATTAAAATACAAAACATTATTCTTTGAAATTGAAATTCCATAATCCGTAAAACATTGAACAAATCCATTGTCAACCAAACGTGAAACTGAAACAACACCTCTAGTTATAGAAGGTGCATAATGACAATTATCTAAACAAATCACAAGGTTATTAGTTAAAACTAAGTCAAGACTTCCAATAGCTTCTACTTGTTTCAGCTTTCTTACTCCTCCAATACCATGTTTTGTGTTACAAATATGAGTACCACAAATAGTGTCATACACCCATGATTTAGTAGGAAAAGAAAATAATTCTATTATGAAGACATCTGAAGAACTGGCAGTGCCAACTTGCTTCTTCTTCTTAATCAACTCAGCAAGGTAAGCGGGATAATTCCTCTTACAATGACCCACCTCCTTGCAGTGGTGGTAGGTATCATCCTTAGCTGGGCGCTCCATAGCAGTAGGCTTAGGGTTTTTAGGCTTAGGGACATAAACCTTCTTATCATTTCCCTTTCCTTTAACCTTATTCTAGCCTTTTGCATTAAGCGATTTCTTATTGGATTTCTGGATTTAATCACCTTTAATCATCATTACTTGTGGTGTTTCAGCCTTTTTAGGTAAACCTTTTTTATACTCATTGAGCATAGCATGTAGTTCACCAACTGTCTTCCCCATGTTATGCTTATTGTAGTGAGGCCATTCAAGATTAAACCAACACTAAGCTCTTGTGGGAGCACATAATCAAGACATTCCAGTTCCACATAATTCTTCATCTAATGACATATGGGCCAACTGGTTTTCCCTCATCCTGTTTGCAAGCTTTTTAATACGTTTCTTACATATATTTAAGCTCCTGAAGCATTTCATAATGTGAGGAATTTTCGAATTGTCTTTAAAGTTCAGGAGTCATACTTCCGAGCATAAGACAAGTCACCTCATTATGAATCATATACCGCATTCCACTGCGCAAGTACTCAGAATCGGTAGGTGAAGCAAGAGAAATAGGCTGTTCAATGACAAACAATTTCCATTCAACTCTCAAGACCATCTTAAATTGACGAAACCAGTCATTGAAATTATTTCCAGAAATTTCAAACATCGACCTGAAAGCCGAATGGTTTATGTTTTAGACAGGTAGTGCCATTTACAAACATAGTAAAGTTCAAGAATTAGTATTTTCGATAATACTCCTTGAAGAAAATTAACTACCCACGTTTATATAAATAAACAATTAATTTTCTAAGGTTAGGACCCAACTTGACATACCCCCACCACATCAGTTGATCTGCTAGTGATGGTGTATTCAAAAGGTAATCAACGATTGATAATTCACAACTATTGCAATTCCTAAACCATATGGGACTTACTTTATTACAATAATATCTAGTAAGCATGTTTCATCCCATCTATGCCGCGTGTTAACAGGTCTAACCACAACAACGCTAAGTCGTCCAATTTCAAAACAGTAATTATGTAACACTCACCGTCTCACGGAAAAGCGTATAATTACCTTGTGATTGCAAATCTACATGCGTCTCACGCATAGGTAAAGAGCAGTCTACAAGTGTCTTTATAAATTGGATGGCAAAAACTTAGTTGAAAAGGGTATTTTATTTGACGTGTCAAATATGTACGAGAAGCATGCATGCATCTTCTGTAACATTTTATTTTAATAAAAAACTTTTCTCAATTAAGTTATTATTACGGTATCACCTATTATCTTGTATCTTTATACATAAAAAAGTGATACCTTAAAATTGACGATTCAAGTGAGTTTAAATGTAAAAGATTTTCTTTTTTTCGTGGGAAAAGATTAAAGAATGATTAAAAATCATTAACCCTAGGACCATTCGCGACTTCCTACATAGTATACAAGGTAAGGAAACTACAACGTAGTACAGGTATTAAGGGTAATTGGTATCTTCAAGAAAACGACGTCTTGAGAGTCTCCACGAACCTTTATCCTTGCAACTATATAAGTACTTTTGCAACTTACGTCATTGATAAAATTAAAACGTTAAATTTAAAACACATTATGAACTATAAATTGCTAGTCTAATCATGGAAGATTTTACACCGGATGTAAGCCGGATCCATTTTTGACTTTTTGCAATATATAGTCCATGATAAATCTTATTTCGATAATCATTAGTCATGTTTATTTTTGTTTTCAGAAAAACTCTTTTTATTTTCTCACAAGTCAAGAACTTAAAATAAAACCAATAAACATCAACTAAACTAAATAACATTTATTTAAACACACTTAACAATTAAGACATGCAAACATTAAATATGATCCTAATTATCTAATAATAAAACATGCATTTATTCATATAAGGCTCCTTCGTCCTATAAACTCCGGCCACATACATCGAAACAATCGATTGCGTAAGCCTTATATAAATAAATACCACATAGCACATAAAACTTTTTAACTATTTTTAGGCCCCATTGATTCACTAATAAGGGTCTTCCCGAATTTATGAATCAAGGATCTTACCAGTTAAGAAAATATTTAAAAATTATGTGTATTTTAATCATATTTAAAACAAATCTTTTTTAACAATTAACAAGATTATAATATCTAATATCAATCCATGATAAATTTGCATGATTTTATCATGGATCCTTATTAACAATTAACAAAAACTTAAAACAATTAACAATTAATATATCAAGTTTTTTATATAAAGTTGCATACAACCTAAATCTCGTCTAATTAATTTTATTAACCTTCAAGATCAAATCTTTTTAACAAAAAACGCCCAACGGGGCATTAAAATTAATTATGAAACTCTAATTTTGTCCAACTTAATTTCTTGTAATTAAAGATTCTACACGATGGCTCTGATACCACTGTTGGGTTTTATGATCTAATTAACAATTAAATTAACACGAGTACGCAGCGGAATAAATGGTCACGTGTAGAACACAATAATTAACAAGATAGAAAACATGTACCTTTTAGCACGAAACGATACACCGTTTAAAGGTAACCGTAAACACCGTCTTCTATATACGCGTGTGTATAATACCACGCGAAACCACAAGAATCAAAGTATGATTCCTCTAAGCTTCCACACACTATACGTTCTTTAGCAAACAATTAAGTATGCTAGTACTAGTAGTGATAAGCAATAAAACCCACGTTCTCGTAGAAATCAACGATTGAAACCCTTGTGGTTTTTCCCCTTGGATCGAACCAACACAAGAACCGAAAAACCCTTTTGAGTTTTGGTTGATCGATTAAACAAAAGAGATGGAGAGAGATTTAGGGATTATATTTTTCAAGGCTCATCAACAATGAATCCCTTAACCTCTATTTATAGGCTAAATTCCTTGTGCTTACAAGGAAAACCCTCTCACCTTCTTAATAGGGGTTTATGGCCAATTAAAAAGAAAACCGTTACTTTCTTTTTCCTTAAATGCCATATTAATAACTCATTAAATATTTACTTTAACTATTTAACATAAGTTATGCTTATCACATAAATATATTACATTTAATATATTCTTTAATTGTTTTACGTATTAACGCGTGCGTCCCCTTAGGCTCGAATAAATAATCCGGACATATATTAATTTATACTTGGACATATTCCAACAAACAGGTCATCAAGCTGCGACTTTTCAACCCCATCTCTAATGTTTCTACGCCATGTCTAGTTAGGAGATAGAATCCCATTAGTAAAAGTTTCTATAACTTTTCAATCTTTGTAAAATTCCAATGAGAAATGTCTAGGAAAAAGACTTTGCAAATTCGATTCTCCAATCCACATATGCTCGCATAACCTAAAAGCGCTCACATTGCCAACTTTTCTTTTGAAAATTGATTAGGGACAATAGTTAACATCGGAAAGAGGCTTCTTTAGCTTGGCGATTTTTTCCAAGGACTCAAAGGCATGCTCGGCATAGGTGAGTCAATTGTACCGAACCCCCTCCAGTAGACCCGTGAATAGATGTAATTAAGCTTTTCCAAAGAGAGGTTGGTTCCGAGTGGAAGCTTCGCCACCATTTTATTAACATGGCTAAGCTAGCCGCATGATGACTATCGATTCCAAGACCTCCAAAATTAGTTTATTCGAAGCAATGTAAGACATTTTATTTGTGCCACCTCAAAAGAAGTTACATCTAAGCTTTTCAAGATAATTGATGACACATTAGGAGCCAAAAAAGGGAGAAGTAGTATGTTCCAAGAGCACATACTTGATGATACATTAGGAGCCAAAAAAGGGAGAAGTAGTATGTTCCAAGAGCACATAGTACCGATTTAAGGAGGATAAGTCTACCACCGTTTGAAAGTGTTCTAGCTTTCCAAGAGGTAAGTCTTTTGTGGAATTTATCAATAATGAGTTTTGCAATGGCAAGATTTGTTCATATTGGCACCAATCGGAATACCAAGACCTGAACATGGGAGACTAGATCATTGGCAATTACGAAAAGAATCGAAGTTTTGTGATTCGGAAGTGGAAATGCCAATACCAAAAAGTTGATTTTGGAAAAGTTCACTTTCAATCCGGAAGCCAAGTTATAACATCTCAATAAACGGCAAAGGGTTTTTAGCGTTGACTCGCGACCACTTACCCATTATGAGAGAATCGGCTGCGAATTTAAGATGAGAAATATTAACTTTCTTTGAGCCTACTTCCACTCTTTCAAAGATTAGCTTCGATTTGGCTTCTACAAAACAAGAGGTTTTATGTCCATACATAACTTACTACACATCTTGAGGCTTACTAGAATGAAGTGATAAAAAAAGGGAGACGAAAATACTTGAGCTAAGTCTCATGCATCCGATTTACTGGCTCACACTCCGAAAATAACTTAATCACTAAAAATATCGTCTATTTAAAAGAACATAAAAGATGTCTTTTACGTAGGAGTGTGCACGGCGGTTTTTGATTCGGTTTTGACAAAACGATAATAGGACCGAAAAAAACATTCGGTTTGTTAGAACTCAAAACCAAAACCAATCGGTTTTCTCGGTTCGGTGTTTTCGTTTTTCTATCAGTTTCGGTTTGATGTTTAGGTTTTTTGACCGTTTATGTTGGGTCGTGGTTAAATTTAAGGTGTCCGAGCGGCCGAACAGTCTCGTGAACACCTCTAATATATAATTACGACTATGTTACTGATACTACTTTTACCATTCCGTCGTCTCACGTACTATTTTTACTCCGGCCGCAATAGTTACTCTCTCTCACCCTTTAAAACTATTTAAGCACGTACCAGTTAGTAGCATATATGCCAACAACCACTCATCATGTACGACCGTCGGACAAAGATCTTATCTGACTAATTATATACATCAGCAAGTAACCGGTGGTAATGTGGGTAGTAAAAAGTTTTTGTGGCATTGCCGTTTTGATTCCAAAAGAGTGATCATTGTGAACTAGTAGCTTACTTTTACTTATATAGTATAGTAGGACGATGTGATTATATATTAAAGTAAGGTGTCATGTGATGAAGATTTTGTGATATATAGAAGATCCCGCCACAAGCTAAAGCCATGTCATTCTTGATCTGACCTGGATTAATTTTGTAATATAAACCAACCAACCAAACTTTACTTTTCTTTTCTTTTTAGAAACCATTTATGCATATTTAAATATAAGTTGCACAAAAGTTCCCTAACTCATTTTACTACTTGCTATGCTAGTCCACAAAGTGTCCTTGATTTTTTAGACAAAAAAAACCAATAAGATGATGATAGGTATCTTGTGGTTATAATAAAATCTCAAAAGAGCGGGACATCTTCTATTTTTACTACTCCAAGGTTACCTGGCGACACGACAACTCTAAATTGTCGCTTTGGGGCATCGGGAAAATCGTTGAGCTAGTACTTCCACTATAGTAATTGGTTTGGTTGTATCATACCAGCCTTGAGTCCATATTGTTTATCTAATTTGATTCATGCAAATCTCAAAAATCTACAAGTGGCCCATCTCACACCATATGAAACTAGAGCAAATTCAATATTTTCCCCTTGAATCAGTAAAGGTGTGCTCTATCAATTAATTTCTTATGCGACTTGTATCTATCAATTAATTTCTTATGCGACCGGCAGTTGCAATAATCTCTTTTTCTACTTGCAATAATGAATTTTAGATTTATTGTGACTTGTACCTTATAATTTTTTCACATGCGACTAATCTTTTCCTTTGTTTTGTTAGCCAAATGTTAAACAAAACATAATTATACACACACAAACACACACTGAGTAAATTTACACAAAAAAAATTATTCATTTACCTACACTTAAACACACAGTTAAACACGGATGGATTGTTTCATCTTCTACATCTTAAACCCCTTTTTTTTTAACGGTGATTTTTATAGAAAACTAGCAAAGTCTATAACAGAAGCTTACAAACAAGTAATAATAGCTAAAGGGTTTTTTAACCAACCTATCCAACTAACTAATCTTAGGATCTTCTAGGAAGAAATCCATTAAATAACGATTGAGAAGTATAGAGTCCCAAAGCATCGCCTTCTTAGGAGGGGTGTTAGAAAAAAGCAAGCGATTCCGATAGCTCCAAATGTACCATAGAAGAGTCCCCCCGGCTCCTTCTATACACAAACGCACCATATTGGAGATGTGCAAGGAGTCAAGCCACGCATACCATTCAGTAATATTAGCGCATATCGGAATATCCATCTCTCACCATTTCGCCAATAAGGCCCACAAATCTTTGGCCAAATCACAATTGAAGAAGATGTGATTGACCGTTTCAACGTACTTTGACAAGGTAGGAAGGACTGGAGCTCAATATCCATGCCTTTTCTATCGAGGTTAACTCTAGTCGGGAGTTTGTTGAGATATTGAAACGTGTACGAAAATGATTGACCGTTTCAACATCACTTCAACAATCTCGTTGACTGAAAGAAAGAGGATTTAGTAATTCAGCTCCAAAGGAAGAAGGAATCCCAGTAGCCATATTGAAACGTGTACGAAAATGATTCAAAAATTCAGCCTTGACGAGATTAGGATCCTCAATCCATTCGCCATTCTTGAGGATTCCTTTAATAGTCAGTTGACACCTTTTTTTCTTAAGCATACCATGAAAAAATCCAGTATTTTCGTCACCCTGTAGAGCCCACTTTAACTTAGCTTTTTGGGCTAAGTCTTTAGATTCCAAACGCTCTAACTCGACTAGGAATTTTAAAGAGTCTTTGTGATTTAAAAAGTCCTCCTCGCTAGCACATCCAAGATCAACCTTGACATCAATAGAAGAAAGCCGTTTAAGGTGCCATTTCTTTAGGTTATAGGATGAGGATTTTTTTTCAAAGCGACCCATTCTCGAATAATCTTCTTAAGGTTTTGAAGTTTTTTCTTGAACGTCACCAAACTATTAGAATCAGAAATACCATCATTGCTCCAAGTATTAATGACCAGATCTTTGAATCCGTCCATAGAATAGGACGATGATCAGGAGTGCCTTTCTCAAAGACCATACCTGTTGTATAAGGAAATTTATTGTCACACCCCGAGAATTTCAGGTCAATATTTTTAAACTTTTCCGATCATTATCTTTGACTTTTATACGTTACGTTTGAATCTGGCAGTTTACCGGGAAGTTAACCCGCGTAATTCTGAAAAACGTCATCGGACGCGTTCTGACTTCGGATTTTGATTAGTTTAGATATTATATGAGTTATTTTATATTTTCTAAGTGTTTTGTAGTTTACTATCATTCCCGGTATTTATTTTTGCTCTTTAACGTATAATTTGCGTTTTTCGCGTTTTTGAACTAACGGAACCCCAGAATCTTTTTGTGTAAATTTTAATTATCGTTCATCTCGTGTTCTTAAGTCAAAAATTTCGTTCACCCTCTCCTCTTGTTATAAATTGAAATCCTAAAACCAAACCAAATGCACCATATGTCTTGAAATTAAATACAAGGGCATCTTTTGAAAACCCCATGCATGTGTGCATGAAAGTGACATATGAGGATGTCCTTCTCATGCACATTTCCTTAAGCAAGACTAGAACACGTTACCCCTTGATCACATGACTTCCCATTTGACTAATATTCAAATTCAAGACCAAGTATGATGAACCATGACTCAAAAATTGAACCCCCATGGTCCTTGTGGTTTGTTTTGGCCGAACTAGGCACATACACTTCTTTGGTGTGTGTTGGTTGTTTACTTGGTCATGTGGTAACTAAAAACCCTAGCTCTTGTCCTATAAATACTAACCACTTCTCAGTTTAGGGTTTCATCTCTTCTTCAAAGCCACCAACACATTTTCTCTTCTCCTTTTCCCTTCTTGAAGCTCACGGCCAAACACACCCTTTTTGGGTTTTCATTTTCTTTGATTTCTTGCATAATCCAAGCATACAAGGTTCATTTCTAAGAATATATAAGGTGGTTTGAAGTATTGGTTCTTTGAATTCAAGGTTTTTCTTCAAGATCTAAACTAGGGTTTCAAGATTTGTTGTTGGGTTTTATAGATCTAGTAATTTTGGGTATAGATCTTGTGATTTCTCTACTTGTTCTTCATTCTTGTAAGTGTCTTGAATCTTTTCTTATGGTTTACTTATGTTCTTTCATATATGTTCAAGATCCATACATCCATATGTTGTGTTTTAAATTTTTGAAAGATTATAAAACAAGATTTTATAAATAATGATGTTACTTTGTTTCACTAGTTAAATATTATGTTCTTGGTGAGATGAGAGTTGAATGAGAGTTGCAACAATAGAAATAAAGGGATTAGGTTAGTCTTAGATGTGGTTTTGTTGTGGTTTAGTTGTGAATGGAGATTAGGCTAGATTAAGTACTATTGTGGAGTTTGGTGTGATTTTTAGAAGCGTTTGCGAAAAATGATGTTGCTGATCCAAAATGGTTTTGAGGTTTTGAGTGACTTAGGAATGTTTTCATTGGGTGTAAAAGTAGTTTTAAGAGAGCTCGTTTCGAATAGATAGTTTTTCATATATCGCACACTAAAATTGGACATAAAATGGCCAAGTTATAGCCAAATGAAACTTGAAACATTTTTCGGCAAAACGAAGTGAATAGTTGCTTATATGAATAGTAAAATAGGTTTTCGGACACTTTTGAGATAATTTGAGCTTTTATAACGCTAGCAAAACAGTGACACACATATATTGATTAGTATCATTTAAAGACGTCGTTAGCATATTTTAGGAAAAGGATTAAGGTTACTAAAAATAGTAAGTTTGGTAAATTTTAGCAAGATGGACATGGAAGTTAAACGTTTAGATTTCTCTAGTGCACTTAAGGAAATACGGATTAAGACAATATAGGGGATAGTTCTAACGTCCCGAAACTAAAAACTTTCCTAAAATAGAAACTTACTAAAAATAGTAATTTTTGGTTAAACGCCGAAACTTAAGACGCGTTATTATTCTAGGTCGCGACTAGATTTCTATATCATCTTTTACTTGCGTGATTTATCATTTGCTCATCTTGCTAAGGTGAGTTCATAGCCCCATGTCTTGCTATTTTTACTTTACTACTTTGGGGTGAGAAACATTGCTTGTTTTTAAACTATGAATACAGTTACTTTACGTTTCTTTTTCCTAATTATGTGTTGCCTAAGTAGCGAATAGAC